>OX578285.1:59932260-60205036 GCA_951217055.1 Gerris lacustris
TAGACCAATCATCTCATACGTCAACTCTCCTACATATAACTTGTCTAAATTAATCACTAATTTATTACAAAATATTTCAGATCCAACGTTCAACCTTAAAGATTCTTTTGAGTTTAAGTCTAAAATTAGTTCAATTATAGTTCCTGACCAACATATTCTTATTTCACTGGATGTATCCTCTCTCTTTACTAACATCCCTGTTGATGTTGTCATTGATATTGTCAATTAAAAATGGAATAACCTTCAAAACCACACTACTATATCCAAAACTAAATTTATTGAATGCCTTAAATTCTGTTTCAACAATGGTTATTTCTCCTACAAAAACGAATTTTACTCCCAAATATTTGGTACTGCTATGGGTTCTAGCCTAGGACCTATACTCGCTGACCTTGTCCTCACCAAACTCATTCAAGTTTCCCTACCAAAATTACCCTTCAATTTACCTTTTATTTTTAAATATGTAGATGACATGATTACTGCCATCCCTGAAAATTTAATCCCAACTGTTATTGACACATTCAATTCATTTCATCCTAGACTTAAATTTACCTCTGAAACTGAAATGAATAACCAGATACCTTTTCTTGATATGCTAGTTATCCGTAAACTTGATAATTCTATAATTACCGATTGGTACCGCAAACCCCAAAATTCCGGAAGACTTCTAAACTACTTTTCACACCATCCCTATACTCAAAAATTTAACTTTGCCCGATCCTACCTTAATCGCATTCTCTCTCTTAGTGACATCTCCTTTCATGACAAAAATATTTGCCTATTTAAACAAAGCCTTAAAGATAATAACTACCCTCAAAACATAATTAACTCTATAATTAATAGTAGAAATAATAATAATAATAATAATAATAATAATAATAATAATAACGCAACTCCAAACATCCTGCTTGAAAGTAGTAATGCTAAATTCTGTTCAAACAAATCCAATGTCATTTACAAAATTAATTGTTCTGAATGCGATTCATCCTATATTGGCCAAACCTCCCAGTACCTACACAAGCGTCTATACCAGCACGAATACAGCCTCAAACCCAACTGCCCCAACCCAACCGCCCTTACTAATGACTTCTATTCCACTAACCACATGTTTGATTTCTCGAATCCCATAGTCCTTGCTCAAGAACCTAATTTTTATAGAAGAAATGTCCTTGAAATGTACTATATATCCAAAACTAATAACACCGTTAATTTTAGAACTGACACCAATAACCTCAGTATCTGTTATCATAACATTATATCTAATTTTTAATTTGTATATTCACCTCTCTTTTCCTTTCTAGTCTTGCCTTTAATTGTTAAAAGAGTCATATTTATAGTTAACCACTGTGCAACATATATTTTTGTTATTTTAGTTTTTAAGTGTTTGTTGTAATATCTTTAAGTTAAGGCAACCCACCACCTTTTTACCCTTACCTTAACTTGCAACCTTTACCTGATCACTTACTGTTAATCCTCTCATCTCCATTTTGTTCCCCACCCTTGTGTTCCTCTAACTAATCCAATCCTTAAACTCTGTTTTCTCCAATCTCACTTATTCACATTCCAAACTTTACCATAGAACTTTCTTTAAGTCTTGTATTGTGTTCATAAATGTTACCCTGATGATGTAAATATATTTTACGAAACTAGTTGGTAAACAAGTTTTTTCTTTAGACCGTACCTCACTAACTCCCTCACATCTATACTTTATACGGTTGCTAACTACATCTTAATTATTATTATTATTATTACTTTTGCGATGACCAAAATATGAACGAGTGAGCGAGCGAGACGGGCCCCTCGAGCCTGGGCCAATAGCCAATAACTTGGAGCATAGGGTCTTGGGCTTGTGGCATAATCCTAGGGTCAGCAGCCTGGGTCAATGGGCCTGGTGTAATGTAAGGGGCCTGGGGTCTGGAGCCAGGGGACCTGGGACGGGGGAATAACCAACCCCGTGAAATTTGAGCGAGTGAGCAAGACAGTCCCGTTCGGCCGGGGGCCTGTTGCCTGGAGCAGACAAACTTAACTATCATTAGAATATCTTAATGACATTAGAAAAAGTATGATCTTTGTTTTATAGTTTTTGACTTAGTCTGTAAATAATACTCAACCGAGGGTTGCATCCGGTCAGGGGTGGAGCACCCCGCCGAAGAGCGAAGCTGCGAGTTTTTTACGAATGCTTTGCCACATTATAAGACAGTAAAAAGCTGTGGACCCTTTCGGTTGTTTAAGTGCCTCATTACAATTTTTAATATTTCTTCAAAAACTGAATATTCTGTAATTCTTCTTGATATTCTGTAAACGGTTTGTACCAAAAAGTCTTGAGTCTTGAGTTATAAAAGTAATTGTTAAAGTTATCGGCACATTTCTATACCACCCACTTTCTTATTAATGAACAATATGGTGCCAAAACCTTGAGACCTTGAACTAAAGTAAAAGGCGGAATGAGACATTGTTTCAATCTCTCATCTCTGTTCTGGTGATGTCCAAGGTAGGACTTACCGGTTAATTGCAGATGCCGAATGGATGCATCAGTCAATCAGTCACATTGTTTTCGAGAATTAATCAAAGGATTGCACAAGAAACTCCATCACAATTCTAATTTCAATGCTCTAACATCCCACGTAGATTTATTCTTAATATCTTGTGTTTAAAAAACACCCGATGACTTTTAATCTAATAATTATCTATTCAATTTCTTAATGAACTCGTCTTGAACAACGGTAATATCTCACCATGTCTTTTAGGTGGTACAAAAGGACCCTACCAAGAGGTTTTTTAACTCTAAGGCGCAGGGAATCAAAATGATTACAATGAAAAAATTTCTAAATAGAAGAAAGCTGTATCATTTATTTGCAATTTTTCTAAAAAAAAGTTATTTTTTATCCACGGGGTATCTACTCCATTCTCAACTTCTTCGTGAAGTAGCTATATGGAAATATAATTAGTCTGGTATTGGATACTTGTAATTACATAATTTCTATTATAAATGTATAATTACACCATCGATCCTATTATTTATTTTGTCGTAGTCGTAGTAGATTCGTGCAAGCAGTGGCGTATCCAGCGGCTAGGTCTGGAGGGGGCACATTCTAAGTCAGTTTAGACTGGTGGGGGGGGATTCGTAATGGTAACATGAAAAGGGATCTACGTATTCAACAAAGCACCTCCCCCCCCCCCCCCCAAAAAAAAAAAAAAAAATCTCCGCGCCTAAGTAACAAACAAGAACGTACGTGTTTTAGAACGTATTCGTTAGAAAATGTTATGCTGATGCTTATTGCAGTACAATATCTTACTGTAAGTCATGGGCGTCGTCGTAATTATTGGGGGAGGGGGGGGGGGGGGCTATGGCGGGGGGTTTGGGAGCCCTCCCCAGGAATTTTGTAATTATGACCTCTCAAAACTGCGCTTTTATGCATTTCTGAGGTGAATTTGAGTATGAGGTGAATGTAAAAATATGTATTAACAAAAAAAAATACGGCGTATTTTTTTTTCTTTTTTACTCTATTGGGTCTGGGCCCGTCTGGGGGGGGGGGCACGTGCCCCCTGTGCCCCCCCCCCCACCCCCCCCCCCCCCCCTGGATACGCCACTGCGTGCAAGCCAATCTTTTCTTAAGACAATAGTAAAAGTTTGATTATTAAATGAACATTTAAGCCGTTCCTAATATTAAGACTTTAAGTCTTGTCCACACTAGTAGACATGTTGCGCGATTTTGGTCTCAGAGACATGTCTAGCGATTTGTCTATAGACATCAGCTGAGACAAACGGCGTCTACGGTCTCGTTGCTAGACCAAAATCGCATGACTATGGTTTTCCATTCTAAATGGTAGACATGGTACAACGTTAGGCATGTTGCGCAATGTGTCTACAAGTGTGGACGCTAGACCTAGACCATAGACGGTCTCAGAAGATGTCTATAGACACGTTGCGAGACATTTCTGTAGACGGTCTATGAGACCGTCTACAGAAATGTCTCGCAACATGTCTACTGGTGTGGACTAGGCTTAAAAGAGATTAAGTTGCCCTCAGATATTGAAAATTTAATAGATTCTGAAAGTTAACTTAACAGGTGCATGTTAAAAAGAATGAACACAAAGGATGAGATAATTATTATAAAATTGATAAAAATAGATTGTTTAGCAATCAAATGCATCTATATTTAGCTGTAAAAAAATAAAACATGGTTGAGTATACATATACATATAATTAAAATTGTGGAAGACTTCTCTTGATGTATGGAACTAAACAGAAATCTTTATTTACAATTCAAACCAAAATGATTGTCTTTGAACAACGGATACAACGTCACTTTATGTATACATAATATCGACGAGATGAACTGGTGTTTACAAACACTGTTTTAAATCTTTCATTAAGAGTATAAACCGTAGTTTGCTGTCTGCCCTTTTTATACAGATTTATTAAAAGAATTTTGCTCTTACTTTTTTTTAAATGTGAGTTGTTTTACCTGGTATATCTACTCGTAATTTTTGTCGATTGGTAGATACCTATACGAGTATTCTCCTGATAATGTGATTCATTATATAGTTAATTGCCACACAGGTGTATATGAGGATTTAACACTATATTAGTAACATACATAATAAGCACTTGACACTCAATTTAAAGCTGTTAAATCATTAAATATAGAAAAGTTTCAACATCATCTATATTCTACCGCACATACCTTATTTTACAAACATACAGATTTATTACCAATTTCCGTAGCTGAAGAATCAAAAACACGCCATGTAGACGCACAGTGAGATAATGGCGACGTAGTTGGCATAGCGCAGGGAACGGTAGTTTCTGTGAATGTCACCTCCAAAATTGATGCGCAAGACAGCACTGCGCACCAGACGTGGACTGCTCGACACTGAAGGAAATCAAGCAAAATTTGCTCTAATCCTTGTTAAGCTAAGGCGTATACATTAAGATACGTGACGCAGTATAAGCAGAGCTGCGCGAAAAAAAATACTCGTAGGGATGTGTGATGGACCATTTAGGTGTGAAAAATTACAATTAAATAATTTTAATGAGCCGTTTCGACCCTTATTTACAAGGTCATCCTCAGTCACAGCTTTATTTATTTACATGTTGGTACTGTAATAGTATAGTTCTTTATATTCATAAGAGAATGCCATAATTAAAAACGATTTTTAAAATTACGTAACGTCAAACACAAATCAGTCAAAATGAAATTAAAATTTAAAATTTTTTAAAAAAAACTATTAACAGGCTCATAATACATAACAACAAATATACGAATAATTAACAATTAATTTAATTGATATGAACATTAAAATGTATCAGATAACATTAACTTGGTTTATTAAACCAAAATTTAAAAAGAGTCTCACCACCAAGAGTCTCAATCGAGTAGAGTTTGAAAAAGCTCATAGCACGTTTTAACCTATCATTTAGCACGAGAGAAACATGTCGCACCTTTATTGTGTCAGATCCTTAAGTGTCGAGTAGATCACTTCTGATACGCAGTGCTGACCTGCTCTGCTCTGCGTATCAATTTGCGCGGTCTTGATCACAGAATTTACCGCGCTCTGCGACGTGCCATCTACATCGTTTGCGTTTTGCCTAAACAGTAATCTTCACTTCACACCCTTCAAACTAATTAGGGTGAAACTGAGAGTTCAAAAACATGATTTTAGGAATACTGGGCAACCTTTCCTCTTGAAATTGAATTAATATCATCTGCCAAAACGTATACATTTAATATTTTGTTCCACGATAATTTTGTCTTAACTGCTTTTGTTTATTTTGCTAGTAATGTTCTTAAACTGTCTGTGCTTTTACCTTAGTCCTTTTTCTAATTTCAAACGGATAATAGTTAACTGTGCATTCTCGCTGTAGAAGATGAGTTTTTCAGTCGTTCGAATACTTTAGTCAACCATATAAGACGATAGTGTTGATAGTTATTCATGAAGGGCAAGGCAGTAGGTGGGAAGTCTTTGTGTAAATGCGTGGAAGGAATACAATAATACAATGCAATCGAAGCTAGCGACCGCAGTTCGACCACTCTGAATATCCAATCCATCTGTCACCTAGAACAAAGAGAATACCTAATTCTACGAATTAACTTTGGCCGCTTTCTAAAATCAAAATTAAACTAGAAACCTCAATCAATAGTTTAAAATAAATAAATATTTAAATAAATAAATAAATAAAAAGCAAGTAATGTTCTACTTAAAGAGAATATAAATATTAATGAAAATTTCTAATGCATTTAGTATATTAAGTAAATTTTATTCTCTTACAATCATTTAATAAAGGTAAATGACAATAATGATAATAAAGAATCAAAACAATTTCGAGCAAATAACTTTATTTAATAATTTTATGTAAATCTCTTAAAGAAAATGGCCAAATCTGTTTGTTCTACCATTTTAATTATTTCCTGACTTCAATATCCTCTTTAACCAGTCATTTGTAGTAAGCGTCCAGACCATTTTACAAATCGTGGGTTCAATTTCTAAATTCAAATTTCTATTTTCTTTATTATTTTATATATGTATTAGGTAGTATTTAATATCTACCATAGAAAGTGCATATACAATTTTTAAGTTTCTTTCGTTGAATTAAATTTAGTGTAATAAAAAATAAATCTCCGTGTACTTATGACACCTTGTATGGGTGTCTCTTATCTCCGATATCCTTCCAGAAGATTGATCGATGGAAGTAGTGTGATACAGAGGTAGGATCCTTGAGTTGAGTTCAAGTAATAGGCCCATTCAAATCATAAGTCGTCAAGAGTTTTGTGCCTTCAGCTAGAAACATGACAAATCACAGGAAGATGAAATATAAAGAAATCATTGTGAACAAGACATATTTAAATGATTTTCGTGTCTTGAAGCAATATCTAGATGGATAATTTCCTAACATCCCGTCCAGTCTATGTACGAGTCAGCAGGCACGGAGCCTGGTGCAGGCATGCGAGGAGATTATTCTCCAACCTCCGTTTCAAATCTTGTAATAACTTCCACCACTTCTCATATTTTGGCTGTTGTTGAAAAGATAATTCTTCTACAGCTTAACTAGTACAGCCTTTGCTTAAATGAACTTTCATTGTTACGTTATTATATCAAAACTTATATTATAACATCGATTTTGTCCATCGAGGCTGAGCCGATTTAGACTCCCCCTCCTCCTAGTTACGCCAATTCATATTTGCCAATTAAGAATAAGTGTTCTACAAGTAATGGAATGCAAAATCAAGGCCTATGGGCAAGGAGGTCTATAGGAAGTCGGAGGTCGAGGAAGTCACCTGTTCAGCTTACCTTCGATTTCTCTGAAACCATAAAAAAAACACTTCTCATATTTTGGCTTTTGCTTCCACCACTTCTCATATTTCAGCTCTTGTAGAAGAGATAACACTTCTACAGCTTAACTAGTACAGTCTTAAAATTAAATTTCATTATTTCCTTATATCTCATTGTTTCCTTATATCTCAAAACATATAGACGGGGCTATGTCTCAATCAGCTTGGCCTACTGGGGATGATCCTACTTGGACTAACCCTACGCCTAGTTACGCCAATTCATATTTGCTAGTTAAAAATAAGTGTTCTGCAAATAATGGAAATCAAAATTAAGTCTATTGGGAGTCGGAGGTCGAGGAAGTTGTCGCTTGTTATTACTTTAGCTTACCTTGGATTTCTCTGAAACCATATAAAGCCCTTAATACTGTTTTCTATACAGCTCTTATTTATGCTTATTTTAATTTCCTCTCGTTGAAGATAGGTTGAGAATATATATTTGTTAGGGTGTTTATTGTATGAAACAAGTTTGTAACAATATTTTACTATTTTTTATTAGACTTTCTCTCCAATTAAATAAAATGCAGTTGTTTATTTTAAAAAAATTGAGGTTGGCCTTTTAAATGAAACGAGCTTTCTCAGAATGTTTACCACTTGCATTAAATGCTTTTGACTGGGATGCTTTTTACTTTCGTCTGGGTTCATCCTTATCGGTGAGAAAAACCTGAAAACAAATGCTTTTGTAGAAAAGATCATAAACCAGCTACATTTCTCACACAGTCAAATCTTTCATATCAACTAAAATATTTACCAAGTGCAGCGTTTAATTAGTTTTAAAGTTCACTCTATTTTCTAATTTTCTGAATAATGTGAACAACTTGCCTATTAATACAATATATGAAGTTTTTTATCAAACATAGTTCTCTTATTTTGCTTACAGGGTGATTAATGTTTAATATAAAAAAAAATACAATTTTTTATTTCAAAGCATATAACTTCTGGTTAAATAGAGCTACTGGACCAATGTGTATTAGTCATTTTAAAGAGAACTTTATCCTGTCAAGAAGTAGTGGTTACTTTATTGTTCTGGCTTCAATAGAAAAATATATAAATATTGTCATTTTTCTTGAAAAAGGTGTGGTGTGTTTGAAAAATTTGAAGTGGCTATGGTTAACGAACAAAAAAAAAATCGAGGTATGGTTCATAGTAACTTTTTTGTTCCATTTTGGGTGCCCATCTAAATTTTATTTATTTTTATATTAAACATTAATCATCACCCTGTAATCTTATAACTTATAACAATATTTTAAAAGAACAGTACGTGCAGGGGTACGTTTTAGGGTTTCGTTGGTAAAACCAAAAAAAGAACCCCTTATAGTTTCGTTCCTGTGTCTGTCTGCATGTTTGTCTGTCTGTCACTCTGTACGGTTCCAATATCTTTTGAATCAAAAGAGATGCAAACATGAAACTTTGCAGCATTAAAGATCGTTTTGACGCGCACAAAGGAAAAATATAGCGAACTCAAAATTATCAGCTGTTCAAATCCAAAATAGCGGATAACTCATGCCAAGCGAAATAAATATTTTTTAATATTTTGAGTGGGGTATCAAATGAAAGGTATTGAAGAGTAGATTACAAAATTATAGAACACTTGTAGAAAGTGGATAATTTTTTATGCCATTATGTCAAAAAATCGATATTTTGCGTGTCCCCTCTCCCCAAAAACTATATTTTTGCTGTTAATAAAATTATAAATAAATATGTAAAATGTGCGGTCTGCTGGGCCAGAGAAAAAATAAGAATAGCAATTTGATCTGATTAACTAGAAATCCAAAATGGCGGATAATTCACGGGGAACATTTTTTTATATTTTTTTTTTTACACTTTATCAAATGAAAGAAAAAAGGTATTGAATAGTAGACTACAAAAATATATAACACTTGTGGAAAGTGGTTAATGTTTAATGCCTTTTTGTCAAAAAACATCAAAATTTGGAGTGGGACTATTGACCGATTCCTTTTTACATTTTGATTATCTACATTAATTCGCTGGCTAAACGCTATATCTATATTCAGCATTTATTAGTATTAATTTAGGGTGTTATGAACAAGGAGGTAACTTGTAGGTAGACAGATTATGACGTCAAGTCTAGATCGTCTAAAGTAGACCGCGTTAAGATTCCTCACAAGTCGGCTAAGTTACAAGAGAGTGAAGAGGTTGTTCGTGCGGTTCCTTGACTCGCCTCGCTTGAGTCAAAAGGAGGGGCCATGGAGTCATGGCACTGAGGTGCTCGCCACTTTGGGCGAGAGTGTGTGGATGCTTGAGAATATTATAATAAGCCGGCTCCAATTTCTCGACGATTTTACCCTAGAGTTGGCGAACCCGAGGGTGTGGGGGATGGTAATATCGCCTCGCCTTGCTGTCTCTCCCTTCGGAGTCTGTATTTCAGAACCGAGTCAAAGGGATTCGAGGGACATGGCCATTTGGACATAAAGCCAAAGGTACTTAGGTGCTCACCACTAAAGGCGAGAGTGTGAATGCGAGAGCTTCGCCCTGAGTATCCTCGTCGAGTATAAGCGGCGAGGATACTCTGCGAGTTTGTGGAGGGGCCTTTTTTTCGATATATTTTATTGTTTGTAGGGGGTAAGCGCTGTATTATATTACCATGGAGTAAGTAACTACCTGTTAATTTGTTTTGACATATTATGACTTATTATCACTTTAGTTATATCGCTATTTTATATAATTGGATTAAGGAGTTTTGAATTATAAAATTGTTCAGTTCTGTCACTTTAAATTATAATCGGACGAGGGTAAATTATTTCAGTGGCGGCTCCAGAGGGGTGCCATAGGGGCCATAACCCCCCCCCCACTGATATTTGTTCCATTATTAGATTTTTTGTATAGTTACTCGACAGTTTAGCAGTATTTTAATATGCACGCGCACGCGGAGTGCCAAATGTCAGAAAAACAAAACGTTAAGTCACGTGACGGAAAGGGCAAATTAAGTTTGTTGGGTTTCTTTCAAAGGCTCTACGCTGAGAATCAGAAGTCCCAGACAAACCTATTGATTTAATCAATTTCTGTTATGAATACTTGTTCCCAATTATCAAATCATTGCTGAAATTTTCACTTATCTATTAATTTAAATTTTTTTTTATGGAAAGTCACAATAAAATGTCTAAAAGTAAACATTTTTTTTTTAAACTAAATTGAGTAATTATTTCCTGGACGTAAAAATATCAATAATAATTAAACTTTTCTAGTGTTTTAAATTTATGTTAGTAAATCGTGGTTAAAACTGGTACTAGGCCTTGGTTGACAATGGATACAGTACTTTTCACTTTTTTGATTGATACTTTTAATTTGTAACAAGTTAGCTACAGCTAAAGGCAGTATAAAATCAAGAGTAAAAGTTTTGAAAATGTTAAACTGATGTTTTCTCAATAATTCACTATTTAATATATTGTACAAACGTTAGGAGTAAAAATTATGTAAAAAAAAAATATCTTAAAACACGTTTTCAGCATTAAAATATTAAAAATTTTCTCCGGGGTAGCGCCCCTAAGGTTATAGGGGTATTCTATACCCTCAAATCCCCCGATACCCCGAAAGTCAACTCTGGAGCAGCCCTTGAATTATTTTACTTTGTTCTTAAAACTAATCTGTGGTCGACAGAAAACGATTATGTTGGAGTTACGTTTTTGAATTAACAATGAGGAGCTGGATATCTCTAAGAAATTCTACTGAAGATTTTTTCAATTGGTAATTATGGAACTTAAAAGGAAATCTATTGAACAGGATGAGCAAGGAATTCGCGAATTAAGTGTTAAATTTCTAGGTCAAATTACCCGACCAAGATGTCTACAGTAATAATCGGTTATATGAACAGACGAGACTTAATTAGCATTTTATTTTACGCCGGCGAAGATATCTTCCTGAATTTTATAATCTTCCTTTTCAATAAACTGTTCGATCTTAACCAAGAATCTTATCGATACATCTTGTAAGATTTCTACAGTGACACCTTTATACGCATATTATAAGCAAATACGTAGTAAAAACGTATGTAAAAAGATCTAACAGAATTTCGCAGTTTATCCTCGTTTGTTCGTTGACCTACTGTTGCTGCCAGATTCATTAAACATCAAACGAAAGTAAACTACAGATGCGTGACAAAAGAGTATAAAATATTATTAGCATTTCCTCCCTGTCTCATTTCCTTCGGTTATTAGAAAAGTAAAAGGAACGGGATTTTTTGTTTACAAGGATATAAGGAGGCGGAGGTCGACCATGTGTAGATCCAGTAGTAGGTACTTACTTCATCGACCAATTCCAACAGCCTTAATCCAACGGATAATATGAATCTGTAGAATAACAATGCGGTGACTGTATACTTTTAACACTGTATAAAATAACTATATTCCGAAGAGCAAAGTTAGAGTTTCTTTGCTAAAAACACACAAATGGAAATATCTTAATACAGAAGTTTTTGATCAGTAGTTGGCTATCGTTTAGGATGGGCAACTAAATGGTTGAAATTCACCAGTATCAAATTATTCGCTTAGTTATTATTTGTTATTAGTAAAACGATTTACCCCCCCCCCCTTTTTTATTATTGTGTTCATATGAATTAGCAGTGGTTCTCAACCTTTTGGTAACCACGGCCCCCTTAAAATCTCCAATTGCAATATATATAGATAGTACCTAAATACCTTTCGAGACCCCCTGGGGGGCCGCGGCCCCCCGGTTAAGAACCACTGCTCTATAGTGCCAAAAATAAGGTGTTTTCGATAGTGTCCCATGTTATCAAGATACTTTTTTTACGTGAAGGCCAAACGGAACAAAAAGTATTCTATCTTGTAGAGGACAAGGACACTTTGGAGATGATAATTTACTAAAAACTTTTTTCAATCCGAACAACTCCCACTCCCCCCAATTGGAGTTACAATTTGTTTTTTTACGTTTAGGGGTTCTTTCATTCATTTTTACATTTTTAGAAGAATGGACGAGGGAAGGCTCTCCCTAAACCCCCTTCTTTTTTTGGGAGGGGGAGGAGGGGGGTCTCTAGGGGGGGGGGGGGGGGGGGGGGGGGCTGTGATCTAGATAATTTTCTTTAATGAAAATTCATTTCGATGAATTTTATTTAAATTTAATTGCAATTTAATTATTACTTTTACCTTTTAATATGAACACCCCGAATTCGGATTCAACCTAATTTAGACTTTTTTTATTATGAATAACTTCCATAAAATCCCTGTAGATTAAGTTAACTTACGGTACTTATCTGATAATTGATAAGCATAGACTTATTTTATAATTTTCGTTCGCATTCATTAACAGAGGTGGGCCAGACTTCAATGAACAGTTTTTATTGAACGGGACAGCTAATTGATCCGGTGACGGGTTCACGGTCGTTCTTCCCCCGACCTTGATAGTAACCGGAGACCGGACCTCTAGTGAACAGATCACTTTTAAACAAGGACATTAATGGGAAAAAAGAGGAAGGATCTAGAGCTGTTGAAATTAAAAAAAAGAATAAGAAGCATGAATGTTTCATAAAATAATGTGCTTAAGGGAGAAGAATTAGGATTCTATACTGAACAGAAATTTGCAAGAACAGTAATGTAAGAACAGAAATTTGCAAAGTTGTGGAGGTATTGAGCTGAATAAGTATTGAATTCACGAAGAAATTAATGGGACCATTTTAAGTGATGGGTTTTTTCTACGACCCGTTTTATGAAATGAATGACTTTGCCTATTTCTAGTTAAAAGTAAGTGAATGGGTTGGAACAGGATTGAAGTTTGCTGTGAATGCATATCTACCTCGCCCCTTCTACTAATTATCCCTTGCTTGAGTGTAGTAAGTGCCGGCTAGTATACTTGCAATCAATAACCCAGATGCCTTAGTAATAGTAACCACCTGTTGAATTCATTTCTTACTTAACAAACCGCTTCATCTTAAATATCTCATACTTTTCCTACAAATCTACTTTCTCTATATATTTTGCATTTTACAAGGTCACTTCTTCATTAACTAATTCCAAGAGACACAAATTGACCAACTTTTAGAGGAATATCCCTTTACTTTAAATATTCTGTTTACGTTGTTATTTAGTAGCTTAAAGTTGCAACATTTCTAATTATTTTTAGTGCCAGGAGTAATTTGTAATCAAAATACAGGACATTAAGTCATATCTTTAAGAAAATATTTTGAAATGGCAAATCATGCCTGTCATTTAGCTCACTTACGATTTTTGATTTAAGCATAACAACTCAAGAGTGTTAATTATGCCATATTAACATTCTCTCAAGACTAATTTGTTTATTTAACCAAGATTTTGTTTAGCTTACTCTTACCGAATAAAACTCTAAGAGTATAATCTTACTCTCAGGGGTAGGCTACTTCCTTCCCAAGGAGCTAAAAGGTTTGTTCCAACCGAGCATTGTACAGTCCGCGGGATCGTCACCGGCATGCGCAGTAGATAAAAGCCGTTCCAAGCTGACTTGGGACAGTGTTTCGTACCGTACACGAAACTGTTCCAACCCCGGCAGGGATCGTTTGCGAACCGTTCACTGTACGGTCCCAAAGATCCTCTGACAATACCATTACCATGTACTGGTTTGTATGACATGCGCAGTTATGTCAATAATTTCAAATATCAACAGGAAGGTTTCCTAACTGTTAGGTTTCCTTAATGTTTTTAATACAGTGCGAATAATAGTCCTAAACTCGTTCCAGCCTGACATGATTTTATTACAGTACAGTGTTAGCGCATGCGTATAAAAACCCGTCCTAAACGATTCCCGAACGATCCGCGGGACGATACAAAGGACGGTACAAATAGCGGGGTTGGAACAAACCTATTGAAAATGTTTGTGCAATTTCGCGCCTAAATTTTTAAAATAATTATTTTATTTATTTATTATTTAGAACATTTTATACCTTTAAAGACGAAATACGGTCATTTTGACCTTTTACTAAAAAAAACTACTTTTCTTTTAACATTTTTTCTTTTACCATTTTAATTAGGTGACCCGGTGAACTTGGTACCGCCTACTAAACATTATTAACATAAGAAATGTAGGGTAAAGGCACCTAATATATCATAGCATTTTTCGGCAATAGGTTTCACCCCCCCCCCCCCCCCCCCCCCCCAATAGCGAATTTTGTAGCACAAAAAAATCCTAGTGATAGATTAACTAATTAAGTATAATGACTAAATATTTAACGCAAGACTACTGAGATAAATCCTAAAACGATGATAAAGCTATTCGCCTCTTAATAGGGCATACCAAGGAGCCCTAATATGAACTCACTGCAACGATCTGGTTTTTATCACCGTATTAATGCAAAATAGTTATCTCTAGTCAATTTAAGAAATGAATACGTTTATTTATGAAATGCTGAATATTTTTTTTGAAAATTATGAAAATTATTTATCGGTGGAAATTTTTATTGGTAGAAGGCATTAAAAAGGTAATTAAAAAAAAAATCATTCTAGTAAGAAAAACCTTGATATTTTCTCACATTTGGGGTGCTCATGCCCATATTAAAGACTAAATACAAATTCAAAGAAAACTTCAATTGCAATTTAATTATTAATGATCTTTTCATATTATGAACTCCGAATTCGGGTTCTACACAATTCAGACTTTTTTAATACTATATATAAATTTAAAAATTTTACTATTTCTACTCCATGGTAGAAGCAAATTAAGTATAAAGTTTAAAATGTTAACATCAGAGAAATATAGCGGTCGAAATGACCGGTGGCCGTCTTTAAAGTAATTACGATTTCTTGGGCATTCTAGTGCTAATATCTTTTCAGTGCACATTGAATAAACAATCCCCAGTCTAAATGAATAAGTTTGTAACTGAATCGATTAATAAAATGTTCTATAAAATACATTTATATTAAATTTCTTATTTTTTTATTACTTTTGAAATCTATAGAATCATTAGTTCCACGACGACGAGTTTAACTCTTAGACAAATACCTAACAAATACCTAACACCTGACGTTTATTTCTAATCGTTTTATCAGATGACTTTGGCATTGTCTAATTTTTCACTTTAGTCTCGTTGAGAATTGTAGGTAACTATTGCGGTGCACTTTCTGCTTCAAATGACCGATTCCAGTGTATCCAATGAAAGCTATTTCTCTTTATATAATATCTTGATTCATTTTAAAAGCCTTTCTAAATAAACTTTTGTTTCTCACAAGAAAAACTGGCGTCGTTTGAGATTTGATGCTATGATCTTATTGCCTTTAATTACTCGAATATCTTATTTATTTTTGTACGAAATAATTAGAGCTTTAGTTTATCCTTGTGTACATTATTAGATTGATAATTACGGTACTTAATTAGATTGTTACTCCCCTATGTTTTGTAGAATATAAATAGATATAATTATTTATACATTCCTTTGTTTAATAACTATTAAGGTAAGGGGATGTTTATTCTAATGTACTTTGAGACAAAGGAATATCACACTTCTGTTTTTATAAGAAGAGTAACAGTCTAAAGAAGAACATTCCGTACACCTTCTTTAGATTGTTACTCCCTTCTGTTTTTAGAACGAAGTTCCTTATGGCACGTTCTGGAGCCTGGGAGTGAATCCGAAAAAAACGACCAAAATCACCGTCACAAAATCACCGTCACGCAAAATCCGTCACGAAATCTACAGATGACGATAACTTGAGTAAAAGATCACCGAGTTAGATGAAATTTGGTACACATGTTCATTTTACCAATGCCCAGGCTGAGTTCGTCGGAAAACGTTATCCACCCAAGCGTTCACGCGCAACGCTCGCGTAAACGTAAGCTTCAAAAGACGGGAAAATGTGTTATTAAGGAAGCCTGTTACTTGACTTCTTTTAATTATTTTTGTTATATATGTCAAAAATGTCACTTTGTTTCAGTAGCGTACCCAGAAATTTTTTTCGGGGGGGCCAAACCTAACCTTGAGTGACTATATGCGCGGGTTTAGCATATCCCATAATTTATTATAATTGTAATTTCTCCCCCTTTTAACACTCTAACTTTAATTTCTAACCTTTTATTTAATAATATTATGATTCTATGAGATAACACCTAAAAAATTGTCACACTTCTAAAAATTACATAAAGGCTTTAAACTTTAAAAAAAAACTCAGACCTCAATGTCTTGGGTTTTAAATTACTTGCAGTAATCAATACAAAACAATGCCACCAAAGTAAATAGGGTGCCAATTGGTGTGGCACGTACTATTTCGTATACTTTAAATGATTTTATAACCTATTATTGTTAAATTTGAATAATTTTCTCCAGTTTTTTAAATCTGTCAAAATTTGATTGATACTATGTGATCGTTCGAAAGAACAAATATTATGTCTCCGATTTCAATAATTCCAAGACAGACATCCGTTCCAGTTATCACAGACAGTCTGTCAGTCTGTCTCTCGCTCAATTTTTGCACAAATATCTTAAAACTTGTTCGAATTTAATGGAATTTGGATGGCAGACAATTAGCATATTTTCCTATATCTTCAAAAGTACAAAGTACACATCTGACTTTTATGAAATTTAGCTAATCGAAAGTTGCTCATAGATTAATTTCAACTGTCTGCGCTGTTTAAATTTTGCTAAATTTATACTTTCAATTTAAAAATAACATTTTAAATAATTATTTTGTTTCTTTAAAATAACTAAAAAATTTAACAAATTTTGACACATTTAAAAACAGAGGGAAAATTAAATAAATTTGACAATAGAAGGTTTTAAATGTATAAAATCATTTAAGAATACGAAATAGGACGTGAGAAAGCTATATGCACAAATTGGCAGACTATATTACATGAATTATAGTATCAATGTAGCAACATTTTACGAGCGCAGGCGGTTGAAATTAATCTGAGGTTATCTACTTTAAAGAAACCTTTCAAATTAGAGGTGGTTAGAGGAATTTTTTTCGGAATCATATGAGTACTTTTGAAGATATAGGTATAAATAAATGTATGTCAGTGCGCATGTGGAAGAGAAACAAATAGGTGCAGATGATGCAAACTTATATGGGACCAGCAAATGTTATGACCTGGCTAATTATGATCTACCATCAAAATTTCATTTAAATCGGACAAATAGCTTTTAAGATATCTTGATTCACAAAAATTGAACGAAAGGCGAATACGGGACCCAAAAGTAACCTGTTGCCTGAACGGATTTCTGCGTTGGAATTTTTTAAATCGGAGACAACAATTTTTCAACAAAAAAAGTTTTATAACAATATGGTTAACCGATTTATATATATTGCCCCAGTTTTCCCTTTTATTTCCATCAACAAAATCCAAGTGGTTTAATAAGTTTTAGTTTCATCAGCAAACATCCGGGCCAAGCCGGCAATTGGGTTTATTTAGTTTATGCTTCCTAATTTAATTACATCGGCAAGAATCCGGGTCCAGCCGGCAATCGGGTCCGATTTAGTTTATGCATCCTAATTTAATTCAATGAATCTAATTCCATCAGCACAAATCTGGGCCCAGCCGATAATCGGGCCATTCTAGTGTTTAATAAGTTTTAGTTTCATCGGCAAAATCCGGGCCCAGCCGGCAATCGGGTCGGTATAGTGTTAATGAATTTATTAATTCCATCGGTGAAATCTGGGCCAAGCAGGTAATTGTGTCTATTTAGTTTATGTTTCCTAATTTAATTCCATCGGCAAAATCCGGCAATCGGGTCGGTATAGTGTTAATGAATTTATTAATTCCATCGGTGAAATCTGGGCCAAGCAGCTAATTGGGTCTATTTAGTTTATGTTTCCTAATTTAATTCCATCGGCAAAATCCGGGCCCAGCCGGCAATCGGGTCGGTATAGTGTTAATGAATTTATTAATTCTATCAGTGAAATCTGGGCCAAGCAGCTAATTGGGTCTATTTAGTTTATGTTTCCTAATTTAATTCCATCGGCAAAATCCGGGCCCAGCCGGCAATCGGGTCGGTATAGTGTTAATGAATTTATTAATTCCATCGGTGAAATCTGGGCCGAGCAGGTAATTGTGTCTATTTAGTTTATGTTTCATCATTTAATTCCATCGGCAAAATCCGGCAATCGGGTCGGTATAGTGTTAATGAATTTATTAATTCCATCGGTGAAATCTGGGCCAAGCAGCTAATTGGGTCTATTTAGTTTATGTTTCCTAATTTAATTCCATCGGCAAAATCCGGGCCCAGCCGGCAATCGGGTCGGTATAGTGTTAATGAATTTATTAATTCCATCGGTGAAATCTGGGCCAAGCAGCTAATTGGGTCTATTTAGTTTATGTTTCCTAATTTAATTCCATCGGCAAACTCCGGGCCCAGCCTGCAATCGGGTCGGTATAGTGTTAATGAATTTATTAATTCCATCGGTGAAATCTGGGCCAAGCAGCTAATTGGGTCTATTTAGTTTATGTTTCCTAATTTAATTCCATCGGCAAAATCCGGGCCCAGCCGCAAACGGGTCGGTATAGTGTTAATGAATTTATTAATTCCATCGGTGAAATCTGGGCCGAGCAGGTAATTGTGTCTACTTAGTTTATGTTTCATCATTTAATTCCATCGGCAAAATCCGGGCCCAGCCGGCAATCGGGTCGGTATAGTGTTAATGAATTTATTAATTCCATCGGTGAAATCTGGGCCAAGCAGCTAATTGGGTCTATTTAGTTTATGTTTCCTAATTTAATTCCATCGGCAAAATCCGGGCCCAGCCGGCAATCGGGTCGGTATAGTGTTAATGAATTTATTAATTCCATCGGTGAAATCTGGGCCAAGCAGCTAATTGGGTCTATTTAGTTTATGTTTCCTAATTTAATTCCATCGGCAAAATCCGGGCCCAGCCGGCAATCGGGTCGGTATAGTGTTAATGAATTTATTAATTCCATCGGTGAAATCTGGGCCAAGCAGCTAATTGGGTCTATTTAGTTTATGTTTCCTAATTTAATTCCATCGGCAAAATCCGGCAATCGGGTCGGTATAGTGTTAATGAATTTATTAATTCCATCGGTGAAATCTGGGCCAAGCAGCTAATTGGGTCTATTTAGTTTATGTTTCCTAATTTAATTCCATCGGCAAAATCCGGGCCCAGCCGGCAATCGGGTCGGTATAGTGTTAATGAATTTATTAATTCCATCGGTGAAATCTGGGCCAAGCAGCTAATTGGGTCTATTTAGTTTATGTTTCCTAATTTAATTCCATCGGCAAAATCCGGGCCCAGCCGGCAATCGGGTCGGTTAGTGTTAATGAATTTATTAATTCCATCGGTGAAATCTGCGCCAAGCAGCTAATTGGGTCTATTTAGTTTATGTTTCCTAATTTAATTCCATCGGCAAAATCCGGGCCCAGCCGGCAATCGGGTCGGTATAGTGTTAATGAATTTATTAATTCCATCGGTGAAATCTGGGCCAAGCATATGTTTCCTAATTTAATTCCATCGGCAAAAATCCGGTCCCAGCCGGCAATCGGGTCGGTATAGTGTTAATGAATTTAATTCCGTCGGTAAAATCTGGGCCAAGCCGGTAATTGGGTCTATTTAGTTTATGCTTCCTAATTTAATTCCATCGGCAAAAATCCGGGCCCAGCCGGCAATCGGGCCGGTATAGTGTTAATGAATTTAATTCCATTGGCAAAATCCGGGCCGAATTCATTTGGTGTAATTGAGGCGTTCCGAATACGAAGGGCGAACCCAACATACAACATTTTTTTTTTTTTTTTCCTTACCATCGTTTAGGGTCTAAGATTTAGCCTGTAAAGTTTTTTGTTGAGTTCGCCTTTAATTCCACTTAAAATTACTGCTTTAAACTTGTAGGAGAGGTTTGAATCGTCTATAAGTAGGCGGATACGAAGGGCCAACTCCACATCTAACTCCCCAAGTCTCCCACTTCTCTTATTCCTAAATTTTATCAGACATGCTTTTTTGTTGAGTTCGCCCAATGCATTAAAACATTAATTTAAATTTTTCTCAAAATCACCATTTGTTGAGTTCGCCCTTTGTATTCGGAACGCCTCAATTATTTATACTTAATATAATTAATTATTCCTTAATTATTTCCTTTTATTAGAAAATATTTACAGAAAAATTCGAATGCATCTGTCATTACTGTGTTTGTTTGGTGTTAAATGTATGGCGGGTTCAAGATATGTAATCATTTCGGGGGGGGGGCCTCTTGGGCCCCCCCCCCCCCTTCGTATGCCACTGCTTTGTTTTGTAAATAAATAAAATATAATCATGTAAAATTTCACCCTGATACAAGCAGAAGCTGTAGAATAGGGAAGATATATATTTTATAATTTTAAATTAATTGGCCGGGTATAGGTAGAAAACAGTCCTATTTCAATCCAAACTCCGTTACCAAACATACTCTTTCACTATAAACTCATCATGATCAACTTTTTTCTAATATTCAATATATATTTATAGGAAGACGCTTGCTTTAATTATACAAATAATTATTTTCTTTTAATTTTGCCTTAATTCTGCCAGGTACAAAAAGTTTGTTACTTTTAATTTTGTTTCTTTTCTAACTCCGCCGCAGTTAGCAATGTATACGTACTTAGCAGTGGGATTTTATCATTTATATTAAATGAAAAATGTAAGGAACTTGGTTCCTCCCGGGTGTCCCGCGACACCACACGTATTTTATTTTATAAGTGGAGTAGCAGTTTAAAGAAGTGCCATAATTACAAAGTTAGATTCGTACATGCATCGACATTGATACGAATTTACCACGTTCTGCACAGATCAACTAATATAATTATCGTTATGCCTCATCTCTCAATTACCAGGTGAAAGACGGTAGTTTTTAACACTTTAGTGTGTGGTGGCATTTATGTAGCCGTATCCATCTACATATTAAACTCACTTTGCTCGTGAAATTGTTTATTATCCACCCCTTGTTTTACTGTAATTCCTCTTTTATTTTTTTCATGTAACTAAAGCATTCTAAAAAAAGAAGACCTGAGACACATAATACATATTATAGAGTTTTTATACTGCAGTGTCCTACCCTCCCAGTTATGTTCGTATAATAAAATAAAGAGCTATATCAGGAATTAAACATGAACACCCAATATTATACATGACACGCGACCGTAGAGAAGAGAGTTAAAAAATAACTAACAGCATTGCTCGCTTAGAAAAAAATATAATAACATTATCAGTTAGCCTGTTTTAATTAAGGTTATTACATAATTAAGGTACTTACATAATTAATAGTATAATGACAAAGGGTACTGTCAGGTTAAAAATTACATTCGTGAATACAATATATGAAAATATAGAAGAATAAAGAGCTAGTTTAGGCTACCCAGAATATGGCACGTAAAATATTCTTGGGATATAAGTGCATTACCTCATATGGCACTATTGTTCTACTGTGGTTCCACAGTTCCACGCTCCCATGCTCCATATAATTTATCAATTATGAGTATCTTTGTACTTTCACATTTCCACCCTTTATGTATAAATTGACTGACAAGTTATTAGGTAAGGTTGATTTTATTATTTGACGTGTGTCCAATGTCATCATCGCTACATTAGTGTTGTGATCGACCTTTATATTGTTCAGCTTGATTGAATTCAATTGTATTTTTATTTTCAGTAGAAATAATATGATAATAAAAGTAAATTTCATTTATGGTTTTTTCATTGCATTCATTTGTAAGTATAATTGAAACAGAACAAGTTACATAGAAGATAGAAAATTAAATGGAAGTTGTAGCTTTTTGATACAACGCCACTCTCCGCTTCTTACCATTGTTGGGAGTAGTTATAATAATTATTGTTTTGTTTTTTAAAATTAATTTTAAAACTACTTTATAACATGTCTAATAGTTTAAACACCGAAACATTTGATGATCATTCGAATCGCAGAGAGGTGAAACGTTTTCCACACTCATGTTCTCATTGAGTAAATGAGTAAAGCGACCGATCCCTTGGCCTGTAATGATCTAATATTAAGTTTATCGGGTTTGATACCAAGGTCCTAATATCGACGTAATATCTGATAATCAGTGGCGGATCTAGATCTTGCGGGGCCCTGGGCGAGACAAAATGGCGGGGCCCCCTAGGATAGAGCGGGGATTGCTGATAAAAAACCATAAACTAACTTAATAATAAACCACTTATAACTTGATCCTATTTTATGGCTAATTCCCTTCACTTAGGGCCAGTCAAACGTTTTTGCTCTCAAAATAATTCAAAACTTAATTACAATTCTGCTCATGATTTTAATGTAACATATTATTTGAACATAAACCCCATTTGATGATAGTTTTCAACTAATCATCATTTTCTTTGCAAACGTAATCGAAAAGAAACATTTTTATTATAATAATTAAGCTCTGTTATACTTAACTATTTATTCTTCTCTCATGATATTTTCGGTTTTATGGTGTAAATAAAATGTTGTGTTATATGTGATCAGTCCTATAATTTGAAATCTACACTCGAGCACTTTAAATTTACTCCCAGAATTTATATATTTTCAGCTTCTAACTTTCCATTTTAGTGCCGAGTTTTTAGTTTAATTTTCAAAGACACATTTTAAGGGGGGTCCGGGGGTTCTCCTCCGGAATTTTTTTTAAATATGACCTCTCAAAACAGCGTTTTAATGCATCTCTGAGGTGAAGTTTCTCTTTGACATCAATTGGTAAAACTGCACTAATTGGCCCAATTATTTCGTATCCGTCCGATATACTTAGTTTTTTTTTACTATTCCTTTTTACAGGATTTGTCATTTTTACCTATCTCTGTACATTGTCAAACGATTAATGTTGTGTAGTATCAGGTTGTGTAGTGTTTCATTTATTTGTTTAAAAAAAAAAAAACACGGAATGTCACGTTTTATAGGGTAATGATAGAAGGTTATTATTAGGTCAGGGGTCAGGTCAAAAAGTACTAAACTCAACCTAAACTTACCATAACCTTCCATACTTTTCCCTAAAATTAAAAAAAATTGAATATATCGAGATGCTACAACCGAAATCGTTTTTGTAATGTAAAAAGGAATAGTTTGAAAAAAAAAAAAAAAAACGAATTAAATTGGACGTTTAGATATAGGTGGGACACATAATGAAGATTTACCCCACAGAATATATAACAAAATCGTCATCATTTTGAAAAGGGGGAGAGTGAGAAAACACTAGGACGTTAACTCACTTAATTTTATATGGAGCGGGGCCCCGATAGCTATCTTAAACATAAAAAAATATTAATCTATATTTTATAACTTATTTATTTGACTTTTTTATAGCCAGGGGCCCCGCGGACAATCTTCACTATGAACTACAAATTTGCCTGTAAAGTATAAGTATTTTATTTTAATTTTCTATGGCGCGGGGCCCTCCAAGGCGCGGGGCCCTGGGCGGTCGCCCCCCTCGCCCCCCCCCTGGATCCGCCCCTGCTGATAATAGTTCGAATCCCAAAGATGTGAGACATATTCCACACTCATGATAACATCGAGTATATGTGCTAAGTAGCCGATCCTTTGGCCTGTTAGAGTCTAATATTGAGTTTATCAGGTCTAATATTAAGTCCAAACATGGACTTAATATCTGATAATAGTTCAAATCCCAAAGATACGAAACATGTTCCATTTGACACTGATTGTTACATCGAGTATAGACGTGACAAGTGGCCGATCACTTGGCCTGTAATAATCCAATATTGAGTTTATCAGGTCTAAAACCAAGGTCCAAACCAAACACGGACTTAATATCTGATGATAGTTCAAACTCGTAGAGAGTGAATCATGTTCCATATTCCACACTAATAGTCACATCGAGAACATGTGTCATGTGAATGACCCCATGGCCTATAATAATATTGTAATGATTGGATCATAAAAAAAAGGTGTATAAATAAGTATATACACCTTGCATTAGAGCTTCCCATTCTATTTTTATTTATTTTTTGAAAACAATAGTGTTACAACAGGTTAATAATAAATGAGTTACTTTTATTTTAGATATCCCATCACATCTGCTAGTCCTTATGAACTTTATTAGTACAATGTTCGGTTAGTTATGTCAAAAACCTTAACCACAAGTTACCGTACTTTTACAATAATGATTGCGGCTAGAGGTATAGAAACCACAGCGTCACAAGTCACAAATTTGCTTTCTTTAGTGTATATTTTTTAGCGTTGGGAACCAATCGATTGAAAAAAGTCGACTAAACGGTTGTTTTAAAATATTCATTCATTCGGTTGTGGATATCTAGTTTTCATTCGAATGATATCAGTCTATAGTTTGAAGTTGTATTAGTTGTAATTCGGACGTGTATATGTAGACGTGTGTATAACGAGATAACGAGTGTCATGAGCCTTCTCACCCCTCCTCCGCTCTGAGCCCTTCACCGTCGTTCCTTTCCCCTACCCAAAACAAAAAAACATCCGAATGAAACATTCGAATGAAAAAGTCGACTGGATTCAGTCTCAGTCTATATTTTTTCATTCGAATGAAAACGATGCCGTAGCAGGCTGTAGTTTGGGACGAGATAACGAGTGTCAAGCGCCTTCTCACTCTCACCCCCCCTCAGCTCTGAGGCCTTTACTGCCTCCACCGAACTTCTCCTATATAAAAAAAACCATTCGATTGAAAAATTCGACTTGCGAGTTCAGTCTCGGTTTATATCTTTATTCATATATCCTATACCCGCTATGAGACTGTTTTCAGTCGATTGAATTCAATCGACTGTTTTTTCCCGAATCGACTTATTCATTCGGTTGTTTTTTCTAGTCGGTTGTCCCAACGCTAATATTTTTAGTGTTGAGATGGTAAAGACTTGTATCCTGTCAGAGTTGCTGGAGGCTTCATTGCAGGTTCATAGTAGCTGATAGGCTTCCCACCGAAGTCTCTGTTAAAAGATCGCTATGATTTTGTGCGGCGTATATCTTAAGTGAATGGCCTCTCACTCTACGGTTCAACTTTCTCCCATTTTAAAGTCCTAGATATCTTTTTTTTTAACTTTATATTCAGAATATAGATTAGTATGCATAATGAAAATTTTACGGTGGTCGACAACAATAGTTAAGTTAAAAGTTATTTGAAATTAAAAATATATTTGAAAGTTAAAAACATCCTTTACTTCTTACTTTCACACAATTTTAAGCGATGTAATAGTTGTTTATGAATTTAATACCAAATTATTGTTTAAATGCTCTCTTCTCTGGCATCTGAGTCTGTGTATTGACCCTTTTTTTTATTTATTTTAAATACGAATATCTGTAAGAAATTGTCTGTCTTCAGAGAATTTTCTAATCAGCGTTTTGCGTGTACATTGAATAGTTTGGTCTATATATTTTTAAAAACATTTTTGTATATCTAAGATAAAATGACTAGTCTGCGAGGTGGATTTTATCATGTTTGACCCAGGCGCCTAAACCGTACTCCTAGGGACGGCCTTGCCTAAGGGGTAATACAATTTTAACCATTAACACAAAAACTTATTACTTTAAGGGAGAAAAAAAAACGTCGCGTCGGTATGTTTTTCTTCTCGTATTTGTGAAAAAAAAAAAAACTGTTTCAACACTGAATGTGTTGGATATCGCAGATGCAGAATGGCGACTCTAGTTCTGGAATATAATCAGTTGTTTATGATATACATACATTATCACTACCAGGTAAAAGAGGATGAAAAGAAACTTGAGCTCTTGATTAGATCAGTTCCTTTTTATTGAACGAGCCTAAGTGAGTTCTTCATTTCAGAGACTTGGGCTTTGAAATGTTTGTTTGTTTTTCTAACGATAACTGGAGACTGGAGTCAAAATAGATCAATTTCAACGAAATTTGGCACATAGGTGCATCTCAGCATTTGTGACAACTGTATAGTTTTGGAAATTTAGCATTGAATATTTTCAAGATGGCGGTCAAAGAGAGAGAAAGATAGATTACTATAACTAGTCTGTATACTTAAATGACAAAGTAAAAATGGGCAATTAATTAGAATTTGAGTTAAGAATCCTTATCACTAATAAAATGTCCCACCATCCACAAGCAACATTATTTTAAGGGTCTAATGTTATAAAATGAATTGTATAGATCCTTTAAGCCCCGTTTACACGATGGAACTATCATGTCAGTCTACGTCACAAAACTATCGTGGAGGTGAACAGTCTACAGGGCGAGAGTTAATACATACGTCAAAACTTGTCTTTGTCTTGTATACTCAAAGTTATATCCATAGTCTACATTTCTGACTAGGATACAGAAATAGAGCATTAAATATATTATAATACATATACAGCAAACGCAATATTTATATTGTCGAAAATAACAAAATCTGATATCAAATATGAAGCAAGCTGTCATATTTGCTGCTATTTAGATCTGTTATTGTAACATAAAAGTATAAACAAACAATAAGCCAATCAGCATCTAGTATCTAGCGTCGTAGTTCTTAAATCTGCCGCGTGAGTACTCTTGACTGCTGTGCTAAAACACTTGTGCTATAAGTATTTTATGTTTTCTTAATTTTCGTTTTCTTTTGTGTTTCAGGGGTTTTGTGTTAAGGTGAAAATGCCAAACTAAAGTGTTTAGAAGACGACTTCATCGTTGGCTTATTAATTCTCGAAAACAACTACTCCAAAGTAAATAATAAGGAATACCTCAGCTTTGGATATGTCTCTGGGCTCTGGATATCTTTGGACTAAAGAAATAGAGTACAAGTACAATATCTACTACTATAATATTTTGGATTAAAGAAATAGAATATATTATCTACTACTGCGAATAATTAAGATTAGAGAACTCTACTACTACGAATACTTTGAATTAGAGAATTTTTCTACTGCGAATACTTTGGATTAGTATTACAGGTATATCTACTATTCAAAAACTAAAAAAGGTTATTTTAGAGTATAGGAATAAGGTAAGATCACCTCCTTGATCTATTAATCTATGATATAGAGATAGTGTATAGAAGATAATACTACAAGGTAAACTGCTCTCCTTCATCAAAGGTTTTTACTTAAATTCCAAATTATATAGGTACATCAGATGTTTCTTAAATTTCGGTATATTTTATGAAATTAAATGCTTTTCTTTACTGTTGTATTGATTCCCTCTTCTATTGTTATTGTCATCCAGGTTAATATGTTAGTACCTCAAGGAAGCGATGATTAATTTAAGTAAACCCTGTGTTACAATAGGCGCGATCGGTTTTCAAATTAATATAATATTATTTTTTCTGCATACATGCGCTTCCTTAGCTTTTACCATGAAAAACTAAGTTTACAGTATTGACGAAACTCGCACCCTTTTATGTAAGAGAACCTCGTGGAAAAGTTCATTGGATTAAAAACCGCATTTTTGTACTTTTTCTTCTATTAACAGGAGAGCTTCCTTCGCATAAATTAACAGAGAGGTTAAATGTTAAAAACAAATTGCTAAATTAAATTACTTATTTCGTTTTACTCAGTCTTTCCTTTTACGTTAGAGACTTGGAATTGCAAATGCAAATTATGTGTGCCAAAACGGGCTGGATCTTCTATTAACTGAATTACTACGTTTCCATGGGTTTTCAAAACTGTTTTAGTATTCAAATCCCCATGGAAAACGGTGATTTCAAAACGTTTTGAGTTCAAGGTCACAACAGCAAATTTTTGATTTTATTGTAACTGTTATGAAACTGCAGCATGGAAAGGGGTATTAAATTAAAATCGAAATTTAGACATGCGCAGTAGGTATGATGAGCGGAGATATTATTATGATGGACATAACTATAACTATTGTCTATAGTAGTCTGGGAGTTTTTTGTTTTCAAAATTGTTGGGCAAACTGTTTTGAAAACTCCTCATGGAAACACTTTCGGTTTAAATCCAAAACAGTGTTCAAATTGGTTTTTGAAAACCCATGGAAACGTACTAGGGAGTGTCTCTAAGAAGGTATCCTTGATTTTTTTTCTGCGTTCATCATTACGTGGAAAATATTCAGGAGGACTGTAGTCTCTAATCCCTTTAGGTAGGGTTACCATCAGAGGCGGATTTACCAATTTGCCGCCTATGGGCCAGGCCTGATTTGCCGCCCTACCCAGTACCAAGGGGGGGGGGGGTTTGAGGAGGTAGGCCTTCTGGATTGGCTTTTAGCAAAAGAGTTGATTATGTCGTCAAAGTCCAGATCAGACTCAATAGTCAAGACCGCCTGCCAATTCAGTCGATTGTTGCTCATGGTTGAACGAAGGTAGTTTTTCAATCGTTTCCATCACAGAAAACGACCTTTCGGCCGAACAATTAGATACTGCCATATAGTCAAGACAATTTTTAAGCAGATATCCACATACGGGTAGAGTTCTCTCAGTCTGAGAGAACTCTGGAACTTGGAAAATAGTGGGATAGATTACCTTCCCGTATGGTTATAACCGTTTAAACTTGGCTCAACGGCACAACAATTATTATTTGGTTAATAGCTAGGATAAGTATGTTGGCCTGAATAAATGCTCTGGGGCAGTTAAAAAGTCTGCTGTTCAAAACTTTAAACATTTTATATCTGTTAACTTTTGAATGATATAACTTTAAATAAATCTGATTTCACCATTTGAAAGCCATAAAATACTGCCCTTTCTTTGTATCTAAAGTTGGTGTTTGTAACCTACAATTTTAATATGGTGGCTTTGGCTTACTAAAGATGTCTCAAATGAAATTCTTGGAGGTTTTTAATTTCTCATTATGAATTAGGTTTTTTTCTAACAAAACAGGTATAATAAACAGTTATTTTTTATTTTTAGATACCAAAATACCTTAAAAACACAATTTTTGGTGTTAAATTTTCAAACAATTTCCCCGGACCCCCCCCCCCCCTTCCCTGGTGGTTCAATACCCCCCCCCCCCCCCCCCCCCCCCATCCTCCCAGTAGTGTTAGCCCCCCAAATATATTGTGCTAGAGCCGCCTACATGCTCTCAGACCGCGATCATTGGTCATTTTCTGAAGATCGGCGAATGTTTTGGGGCATCATCAACACTTTTCAACAAACTAAAAAAGTGAAGACATTCATTAGTAAAACTCTCTTCGTCTGGTAAATCATCAATAAATTTTGAACATAGCTTCTTGGCATTTTCGGAAATGGCTATTTCATCTCAGTCAATTCCAGAAACGAAAATATCAAACAATGAACTAAGTTCGTCGTAAACAGTTTTTCGTTTGGACAACTCTCTCAGTAGCCACTCAATCACTACAAAAGTGTTTCCTTAAAGCTTTCCTGCCCGTTAAGATTTCTTCGGGCAGATTCGGCATCGCCCGCCGCGGCGGCAGGCGGCAGCGCGGAGAGTCGCAACTAGCCAACGCACTTTCTTGACTCCTACATTGTGGTAAATTTTGTCAGAACAACATAATATATAAATTTTAATTATAAGGTCGGTAAAACGGAAGGTTTTGACTTTGGCAACACAGTTTTTTATCCATCTTCAATTTGTTACTCGTCTAAACAAACTTTTTTCCTTTTTTGCCGCCTTTTAAAATCTGCCGCTCTGGGCCATGGCCCGTCCGGCCCCCCTGTAAATACGCCACTGGTTACCATAATTTATGAAGGCCAGATCCGGACAGAGGGAACATCGGGGGGGATGTCTGGAGGGAAAATTGCCAAAAAATATGTATATAGGTATACATATATAATTATTTTTGTGAAATTGGGAAAATAAATAAGCTTCTAGAAAATGCTTCAAATATTTCTTTCCATTTCTCATGAGTCTTTGGGGTTTATCCTTTTGGTAGGGAAGCCCATTTAGCTTTCTGATTTGAAGCTTTCATCTTATTGAAATTTTCCTGCTTTTGCTGCGTTTTCCGTTTATATTTGTAAAATCCGGACATTTCTTTAGTCCGGACGCAAATCCGGACTGCCCGGACAAAATCCGGACGTATAGTAACCCTACCTATAGGGGTCTAATATTTGTCTAAGTGGGTGAAAGCCTCATCTAGCTATGCTTACTTTCCGGTTGTCCGCAGAGGCATTTTAGTCTGCCGGCGCACGGTAGTGGAGGCGGTAAAATAATCCTAAAATATTATCCCGAAGGATAACTAAATAGCCGACGCAAATCAGGTCCTGCAAAATAATATTTGTTATTACCTAACGCCAAATTTACTTTAGAAGACAACTCTCCCTTTCGATGCGAGACTTTGAAAAAAACCATAACGTCGAAAAGGCGAAACGGCAGTATTCAGCAGATCAAGTCGGAATTCCTTTGTTGAGGCCGAAGCCCAACAAATTAGGATTGAGGTGAGAGGAGTGGCCTCGACACGCCAGCAGCGGGGTGGTCAGATACAAAATCTAATTCAGGTCAATAAAAGCAAAAAAGAAATTTCTCGGTGGGAGAGTTTAGTGGTGTCGGAAGTCGTACGAGAGAGGGCAGCACTTGACTGGTAGAGCAGACAGTATCTGTTTCTCTATCCCCACCGCTTCATCTCTCCAACTTCCAACGCACATTATAACCTTCCACAGTGCGACCTTCCCGGGCTGTTTTCAAAAGGACTCTTACTTGTTTACCCACATTTATTTCGTTCGCTTTGCTTTTGCTTATTCACTTCCTAGCTCCGTATCGTTAAACGCCGGTATTCCTTTTTATAAATGAAATTTATTAATTTATTTTCCTGATATCAATTTACCTGGAGATCAATCCAACCTCTCAATACTCGATTTCGTCCGTTTTGTTCGTGAAAAAAACAACAATAAATCGACAACATGAAACTTCTTCTGGTGATATTTTCATCTTTCCTGGTTGCCGCCTGCGGTAAGCTAACTTAAATAATGGAAACTTACTATTTATGTAGTTAGACGATGTTGTTTGAGTGTGATGTCGGTTGTTATTATTCAATTAGAAATGTACGCCTACGTTCGACTGTTGTGTTGTCACCACATGTCTGTAACTTATAACTTCTCTAACGCGCTTCGCTGACAAATATTCATTTAAATTTGATGTTATTGATTATTTATATCACGATACTTTTACAATATTAGACGCAAGGAATCTATCTCTTTTACAATGATTTTATCACTTCAGACGATGTGGATTTGTTTATAAAAACAACCTGTTGCCATGTTTAAGAAAATTTAATGTTGGAGTTTTATTTTGCTTTCTTTTGTTCGTCCTTTTTATTATTTTAAATGAATTAGTATTTAGAGCGTTGACATAATCATGTTTATTGTTTATTTTATGACCATACACTAATAATTAAAATATTAACTAATCTAGTATACCCTTATGTTAGTCTCACTTTCAACATTGTTTGTATCAATCTATATACTTGACTTGTCTTTCTTGTGTTTAGTTTTGTTTGTGATCATATTGTACACTATATTATATGAGCTGAAATCCGTGTACCTATATAATGTTGAAATAATGTCGAATATTATTTGCATTTAGTAAGATTAATGGAGGATCATACACCCTTGTCAAAATATTTGTAACAAATGCTCAATGAAACTTTAAGAGAGGAATGTATTTTTGTTACACAATTTTTAATCATCAACTTCAGCAATTAATTGATAAAATAAGTCTAATACAGTGAAGGTTTTGTTGTAAACAAAGGTTCACTCTGTTTTAAGCAGGGTTTGAAGAAGCTCAATGTTACCTTGTCACTAATTCATTTCTTGGATAATTAATTTACACTTAAATAAACAAAAATTTCCCGGTACATCTGGAGGACAAGAGCCTGTTTAGGGAGGAGCTTAGCAAGGTGGGACCTCACTCCAATGTTCTATTTTGACAAAGGGATTATAATCTCTCAAATGTATAAATTATACCAAGTGTCGTCTCATCCGGTTCAACCAATCTCTGTTGGAATAATGTAACTACTGTAGGTCAAAGTTAAATTTAACTGTGCCAATTTTGTTAGCCACAAAATAGGTAAAACTGTAGTTAAAACTCCAGCCGCCTAGGAGAAATGTAGGGGGGGGGGGAGAGTGCTCACTTAAATGTATATCATATCTCAATTGTACAAACCATATAAGTAGATATAATCTCTCAAATGTATAAATTTTACAATTGTACTGTTTTGACAAAGATATAGAAATTGTGCCGCCATGCGATTCTCGAATCACTGCAGATTATCCAAAAATTATATTTCCATTAAATACTCAGTTCACAATGCTATTATGAACACCTACACCATCTGAAGTAAAGCAACATGCTGAACACATGTAAACATAAAATTGTAAACACACTTACTTAATCTAATTCAACTAAGTTCAAAGCTAGTTTTATTAAATACTGACACACTGACAGAACACCCCTAAATCCAAATATATATTTTTTTTCTAAATAAAATAAATGGGGCCTTTACCAGAGTCTTAGATAGTATTTATTTTTCTACTGAAATTGCTGGATAATTATGAAAATGTATATTTAGTTTAAACAAATTAATTAGAATATATTAACAATCAGTGTCGTCTATTTTTGTCATTAATGTATTCTGTTTGACTAAATACTTAGTAGAGAAACTGATATAACTATTGGTTGTAATACAAAGTTGTGTTTTAGCTTCAGTGTGCCAGTATGGTTATGCCACAAACTACTCATCAACTACTCAATCCAAAATCCCTATTAATTGTTACCATAAGAAGTTAGGTATCCGAGATTAAGGGCAGAATTAGAAAATTAAGATTTAGTCATTTGGCGATATTTCATCCAATCTGAGGGACATCTTCAGGCTACAATTATGAAGTTATTTGTTTTATTACTTCTATCTTTTTTTTCATAAATTATATCTATAATTTATAATACATAACCATTCTAGAAATTAAAATTTGTTATTATGGCCTGAAAATCCGGATGGGATGATTATCCCATCCGGACATCAGACCATAATAACAAATTATATTGCAAAATGACTAAATTTTAGTTCTATTTTTCTCCCCTCATCTCAGATACCTTCTTAACTTCTTATTGTAAAAATGATAAATTAAATTATATTGTAAAAATTATCATTTAAATGAATAGTAAAAATTATCATTTAAATGAATTGTAAGAATTAGTATAGAATGCCCAATTCATTAAGTGCAATTTAAATAAATTTTAAGGCTCAGATAAACGGGAAGGAGACTTTGTAGTATTGCATTATCCTGGTTAAACAGAGGTGACCTACGAGTATTGTCTTCTAATCTAGCTCGAGGCAGACAAATCATATGTTGTATTTTCCACAAAGTTCGGGGTGGAATGGAGGTGATATTTTCACAGCACAGACAATAAAACTCTCTGAACTCCTCTCTTTTTTTTATTTCATTCACCCATTTTATTTTTCTTCTTATTTGCCTGAAAGTAAAAAAAAAATTCTTCTTCATCGGAAACATAATTTCAAGACAGTCGAATAGGAAAAATGTATGGTTGTTGTAATTATTTTAAGTTCAGTAAAAATAATCTATGTTACATTAGACACGCATCGTCAAAATCTGCTTTGTGTTTTCAATCAAATTTTACTGGGAAACGAAAATGTCCTTTTTTTTTTTTTTTTTTTTTTTTCATAATATTATTATAAAACTCAATTTCAACAACTTTTGAAAACTTTTACTAGTAACATTGACTACTACCTGTAATGTTCAATGTTCATATCATGAAAACTTAACGGGTTTTGTAGGGGCAGTGATAACGTATGATAATTTACTATTTTATTATTTTAAATCAAATTATAATTATTATTTACTACGGGAAACAGACAGTGAAAAATACACTCCCGCACCGGGATATGAACCCGGGTCTCCCGTATTTCCAGTACAGATGCTCTGGCCAACTAAGCTACGGGAGACCCGGGTTCATATCCCGGCGCGGGAGTGTATTTTTCACTGTCTGTTTCCCGTAGTAAATAATAATTATAATTTGATTTAAATTTAAACTTTCCGCAGTATGAAAACTACCAAAAACTTAAAATTTTATTTTATTATTTTGATTGTTAAAATAGTTCCAAACTTAAAATCTTAAGGCCATAAAATAACCCATGTTGGATAAATGGGCCTAACTTTATTAATACATTTATTTTGAGTGAGATATTGCAAGTATAGATGTGTTTTTTTTATTTTATTTATTTTTTTTATTAATAATAGTTTTGAATTCTATGAAGGTTCCTTTAATACTCACCTGTTATTTATTTGTTAAGATTTTTTTTACATGTAATATATTCAATTTTACCAGTAATTGCTTAATTATATAATATTATTTGACAGCTCTCGTGAAAATTATAAAGAGCCACTCGAAACACTTTTAAGTGTTGTTTATTATAAAAGATCTATATTAGGTAGAAGAGCAAGTATATTTTAATTCCTAAGTATTAAATGTTCTATTTTCAGGTTTCACGAGGGCATATTATTATTTACTCTTTTATCATTGCCTACAATTAATGAATTAACTCAGTTTTTTTTCAATTGTTCTTATTACCTTTAACATTGTTTGAGAACTTAAGTGTTAATCCAGATAACTGTCTGATAATGTGTTACCAGTTATATCTGGTTTATAACATTTTATTAAAATGCACAGAACACTTCATGTGAAGGGTTTTTTTTTAAGATTAATTATCAATATTTTGAAATATTGACTTAATCTCTACTTTAAGATGGTAAGTGTAAGCACGTTATTAATAAATTTTATCTGATCATTAAGCATTTTTCCCCCCTTTTATAATTCTTAAACACTATATTTCTAATTAAAGTCACACAAAATTAAAATGGACTGTATCTGTAGCATTTTCAATGTTAAATTGTTAAGAATTATGTTTTTTTTTCTTACTGAAAAATAAGTGAACTTAAAAGTGATTTTATTAAATTTGCTTAATGAAAAGATTTAAAGATATTGGTGTGGGTAAATTATAAACAAGGCATGCATCTATTAATCTTGTCTCTTGAATTTTCTCTTATTTATTAGCTTTTGTTCTTTTATTAGAACTCTTTAATTTATGTATTATTTTGTACAGAGAAATTGCTTTATTATTTAGTGCGTTTGAAAATTTTCTCCCTGTCAACTTTCCAAAGGCTTTGCTCAGATCTCTTAAGACACTGATATCGCAGTGATTTGAAAATTGTTGCTTGTCTTGTTTAGAATCCAATTTTGTTAGTAATTTTTACCAATCAAATAGAATGAAGTCTTCTCCCAGTGTTTTCAGGAGCCTTTCTCCTGTAGTTAGATGTCCTCAAATGCTCAAAACTACCTATTTATTTAAGTAATTTTCAAACACACTGAATTGCTTCAGTATGGTTGTGGTTGAATTTTAGTGGTTAAATTGTACTTTATTTCGTTGCTCAAATTCGTTTAACTATTGTTCGGATAATTCGAGATTTATTAACGTTGACTTAATTATTTATAGATTCCATTTTCTACTATTTTTTTTTTTTTTTTATTTATTATATTATTTTATATTTTCTTCATCTTTTGAATGTTTTAATGAGCCATCACACACGTTTCTTTTTATTAAAAAAAAATAAAATGAGATTCTTCGTTTTCCCATTGATCCAATGTAAGTTTTATTTTTACGTTTGATTATTCTTTTTTTTTTTTTTAATCTAAATTTCGTTTATCTTTTAAATTTTATAATTATTTGATTTTTTAAAAACTTCTAATTGATTTCGACAGATCAAAATATTAATTTTGTTGCCGTGCACTTTTAATTTGATTGTTTTTGTTCGGAATTTTACAAAACTGAATTGGTAAATTATAGTTGAAGTTGAATGAATGATTCATCACCACCATACTTCTTCTACAATAGAAATAATTTGATGCTGTTTATAAATTTTTGTGGGTTTGTAAAACATGTTGGTTTAAATGTAACCACATTTTTTTTAAGTTTTGTGTGATTAGTACATGCTTCTGTTCTGAAATATTTACATGCAGAATAACTTGGTTCTTGATTTTATAATCTTCCTTTCTATGTGTCCAAACCAAAGGACTTGAAAAAAAAGTGATTTTACTTTAATTACCGAAATGTGATAATCTTACCAAATGTTACATTTACTAAGAATTCTTCATTGTACCAAATAACTTAGTTAGGATTATATTTACTTACCATTAGGTATTTAATTTTCATTTTTGCTTTATTACTCATGACTACTTTTGTTTTATTTTTCAGCTATGGATTGCAGTTTTGGCAACAGTGATAACCTGATAGATAAATTCATTTCTACATGTCCAAGACCTGTCATAGACAATAAAGATGATCAATATTGCTGCATCAACAGTGACGGGGATGTGCATTGCTGCGATATATTTAAATTTATATTTACATGGTAATTATATTTTGACTTATTTTTTAGGGTCTGTAGGCAAAACCAAGGACCCTTATATTTTCCTGTGTGTGTCTGTCCGTCCGTCCTGTCGCATGCTCTCACGGCTACACCTTTCGTCTGATCACTTTGAAATTTGGCATGTATATGTCTTGTACCTACCCACATATTTTAAAAATATAGCGACTTAAAGAAAATATTTTTCAAAAAAATTAGGGTAAAAAAACTTAAGGGTTAAAAATTTTACATTTTTTTTCGACACCGTGAGGGGTATCATATGAAAGGGTACGTAGAGCTGATTACAAAAATATATAATTCTTTGGTTATAACTTTGATAGGGCGAGCATAGGCCAGTTTGAAGCGGGTGTGAATTCTATCTCCCCCATCCATCTATCCCCATCTATCTCGCTTATGTGAAGTGCAAAAAATCTGAAAAAATTCCTGAATATTCTTCGACCAAAAGTAAAGATACCACTTTTTGGAAATTTCGAAAAAAATATGATTTTATTTTTTATTGACAAAATACGCTTTTTTATAATTATGGTCTTTTCGATGTATTTATATGGTTGTAGTCCGGTTCTGTGACAAAAAAATACTTTATCGGAAGTTTGTTTATGTGTTTTGAGAATATCAGACCCATAGGATAGTTCAAAGTAAGCTTTTTAGCATTTTAAAAAACACCATCAATAGGGTTCTACTTAAACTATACAGTGTGGCCTATGGACCCTCGCTGTATGCTGACCAGCACACACTTGACCTGTTAATTTTTTACTTACTTGTATAAAGAGTAAGTATTGTGATAGCACGAAAATTTGATTTTGATAGATTTTCACGTTATGAGGTCCCATGAGTCCAAAAATGTGGTTTTACAAAAATATCACTCTATCGTCTGTGCAAACACGTGGAGCCTAAACTACTGGCTTGATTTTGACAAAATTTGGCTTACATATTCAGAAAAATCATACCCCAAGGCAAAATTGAGAAATGAATTTTAGCTCCAAATTTGGGGGCGCTGCCCCCTTTAAATACGAAATTAACAATATAAGGGTAATTTCAAAATTTCGGTACAATTCTTGTCACAGGGTCATAAAAAAAAAAGTGTTTATCATAAAGTTTGAATTTTTTTTAAATATTACCTAAGAACATAAGGGAACACATCCACTAAATGTTTGACAGGCTGGGGTCCACTACTAGGGAATTAAAAATATAAATATATGTCATTTTCTCACTCCCTAGCCTGTCACAAGCATGGGGTGGCCAAGTTCACGTACTTTTTTTTGCTAATCTAGGAACCAACATTTAATTAAACAATACAGGAGGTTGGGAGAATTCCCCTGTATTTTCCATAAAGTGATCCAAAATGGTTAATTTCTGCTTATTAGCTTACTAAAAAGCACATTTTATATGTGTCACAAGGTTTCTACCTCACTCCCTAGAACTTTTTAAAAATGACTGCTAAACTTGTAGAGAAGGAATATTTTTAGCTCTAGCTTCATAAATAGGCAACACTAATTCAACATGCTGGATAGAAGTTGGTTTTATTAGGTTACAATCCAGGGCTTCTTGTCTTTTATGGTGGTTTAGTGCTGAAAGTTAACAAGTATTTTTATTCAACCTCACTCCCTAGACCAGGGGTTCCCAAAGTTTTTTTTACCAAGCCCCCCACAGTCAAGAATAAATATCCCCCCCCCTTACGCAATTTTACGAGATAATGAAAAAAATAAAATAAACCATTATTACATTGAATAACCATTCATTTATTTGTATGTATTACTATTTTTTATAACATTACAAGTTAATCTTATTACAGATGATCTTATGGGTTTATGAGACGGATGAGCTTGTATTTTTTTTTTTTTAACAAGATTCCCTATTCTTGGATGAGTATTAGGAAGTACACAACGAAAATCAAACACAGCAACATCAAGTTTGCCACGATACTTTGTTTTTATTGCAACAAGTGCTGACAAATCTTTTTTTTTGCACAAATAAGTGCTTCAAAAAGGTAAATACTATCGAAATGCTTGCTGTGATATACTGGGGTACACTTTGTAATACTTAACCCAAAACGATGATTTGTCCATTTTATCAAAATCGGCAGCAGTACCTTTTTTTTATTTCTAAAGCTTGTTCTTGAAGTGTTTGGGGGATCTATATGTTGAGGGAATCTATATGTTGACACTGAGAGGATCCATCGCTAATCGGTAAATGTGGTGTCATTACATGTGTTAGTAAAGTATCTGTTGAATTCGTCAGTGAGGTTCTCCAACTGGTTTGATATTTGGATTTTTATATAATCGCATTAGACGTTCGGTCAGTAAAGCTATCTCGATCTCGAGGTCCCACGCCCCCCTTGACTTGTCTTCACGCCCCCCACTTTGGGAACCAATGCCCTAGACCATTATAATTAAATGAAGGAAAGTGATTTTTAGTATTGCTTTTAATTTATAGTCCAGTTTTTAGAATACAGTCTTGGACATCAGCTGGATCAACCTGGAGTCATCCCTGTTCACATAATATCTCATTTGGCACTAAAACCTCACTCCCTAGCCTCTCACTCCCTATTCTAATAGACAAATTCCATTCACCTAGGGAGTGAGAATCTTGATGAAATATTCATATTTTACATTTTATTTAAACTATTTTTGCCTTTTTAAGCTGATTTACTTCAAGCCGTGACCACTCCTTATCACATTCCTCTAAATTATTTTGACTTGTAATGTACTTATAATCATTATTTTTGTGAGCAAGATTTTTCATTTTTTAAACGGACCAAATGTGATTTTGCTTCATAAGAGCTCAATTAAATCAGTTTTTAAACAAATATTTTATTAAGCTATAATATTATAAATATTATTAATAATATTTTATTAATTTATTTATTAAGCTTCTCATTAACAAGACTTGAATCTGACTCCCTAGATTCAAGCAATTTTTTAAAAATCAATATTATTGGAAATGGTGGTGTTTATGCGTGCATACAAAGGGAAGTTACTAGGGAGACCATAAATACATGGTAGCAGTGAAAAAAACTACAATTATTTCAAATTTTTTTTTGAAAATTTACCAAGGTTGAAATGCACCGAAATTTTGAAATGACCCATAAGCTGTTTTCCCAGGAGAAATCTAGTTTCCGAGATATTGATGAAAATAAATCTAATTTTGTTGAAAATCGAAAACAAAAAGTAAGCAACCACCTGCTAAACGCTTTTTTTTAAAAAAAGAAATCAAACAAATTAGATTTTATGGAATTTAAATACTGTTTCAATAATAGACAGTTTGTCTGAGATGTCTCGGACCGATTTGTCGGTAGTATTTATTTCTTAAATTTGTGTAAGACCTGTTTGTGAATAGGTTTTGAAGAACATGGCTATTCTTTATTCATGGTTAAAAAGTTTTTCCAGAGACTTTTTAAATTGATGGATCTATAAAACATTTGTTTAACTTAAATAATTGTATGTGTCAGAGATATGACTGCCGAAACAGTAAACATATTTTTTCCGTGGTAGGCTGTGAAATAGTAACTTTAAAGCCTAAAAAACATAGCTAAAATCCATTTTTTCATTACGTGGACTTAAAAAATCTTTTCATTACTCCTAGCTGTAAAGAAAAAATCTTTTACGTCCTAGGCACTAAAAGATTTTTTTCTTTACGGCGGGTAGTTGTCAAAACTTCCGTTAGTAGTGCTGCAGTCTTTGTAGAAATGCTTCTAGTACGATAAAAATCCGCTAGATGTCAATGCGTTTTATTTATCTTTTCTTATAGTGTAACCTCATTTTAAGGTTTCTTTTTTTAAGTCTTAAGTATGTACTAATATTTGTTATTATTATATATTGATTAGTGATTAATATTTAATGTTTTTTCATTGTCTGCTACCTCGGAAAAAATAGCATATGCTACGCGACTTTGAAGTGTTTTTTCTTTACCTTGGCAATATTTACTGTCTCGCTTCGCTCGACAGTAAATATGATTGCCGCGGTAAAGAAAAAACTCACTTCACAGCCTTGTAACATAATATACTATTAAAGGTGTGAAGCTAAAGGCATTAAAAACAAATTTAAGAAGCAGTCCAAGAGTTTTTTTTTTTTTATAATAAAATCAAAGAGAGAGTTTTGATTTTATAGGAAATTATGAGTTCATGGCAAGCATTTTTTTTTTTGAGAATGAGAGAAAATTGAGCAGTCATAAAAGTTCTTAATTGGCGTCCAGTGGGATATATGAAGGTGATGGTCCTAGGATTTAGACCTGCAGTAGAGGATAGGATCTTTGTTGCTCTGAGTAAAGCACTCTTTGAGGAATGGGAGATCAAAAAATTATAATATATGAATTCTTAAAGAAACAAATGTTGGATGCCCATGCAAAGCTTAGTACTGACTAAGAAACTCTGCCATACTTAAGCTTAGAACTGACTAAGAAACTCTGCCATACTTAAGTTTAGAACTGACTAAGAAACTCTGCCATACTTAAGCTTAGAACTGACTAAGAAACTCTGCCATACTTAAGCTTAGAACTGACTAAGAAACTCTGCCATACTTAAGCTTAGAACTGACTAAGAAACTCTGCCATACTTAAGCTTAGAACTGACTAAGAAACTCTGCCATACTTAAGCTTAGAACTGACTAAGAAACTCTGCCATACTTAAGCTTAGAACTGACTAAGAAACTCTGCCATACTTAAGCTTAGAACTGACTAAGAAACTCTGCCATACTTAAGCTTAGAACTGACTAAGAAACTCTGCCATACTTAAGCTTAGTCGACATTGGGACTCAAAGTTGCATATCTTTGTTGTAGGGATGGGAGGAACGGTTCCATGAGTGGAACGAGTTACAATGTTTCGTTCTAAACCAATAACTAGTTCCAGGAACTAGTTATTTTTATATTTGTATCAGTTTATGTTCCAAAGAAACAGTTTCTCTTATACTTCACGTGTTCCTGAGTCAATTCCAGGTTCGTTTCACAATAAGTTCCACTCTTTACTGACGCTGACGATAAAACGTTGTAATTAAATACAAACATTTATAATAATAATATTAAGATCTCTTTATTTATCTTTTTATCTTATATTTTTTTATATTGATATTTTAATTACAACCAAGTAAACAGTATAATAAAAATGTTTAAGATACAACATTATGGTAACCACTTAAAAAGTATATTTTATACCACTATTAATAATATTTTTAAAAACTAGAATATGTTCTTTTCTTAACGAGATCCTAATACTAAACAAAAAAGAAATTAAATTTCACCTGTTTATTTCGTATTATTTACTAACTATTTACTAAAGCGGAAAACAAAACTAAAAAAACGAAACGAGTGACGAAGGGCAAAATCGTCAAGAAGACGTTGACTATGGACCTAAAAGAAAAAAAGCGGCAAAGAGGCATCTATGTCGAAAGAGAAAAAGATAACGCTTCACTATAAATGGAGTGATTCGGAGACTCGAGGTCTCATCCCCACTCCATTACTCTACTCTACTATACAAAACATAAACGTTTTGTTCCAGCTTGGCCGGAACTGGAACTTTGGAACGAAAACTATAGTTTTCGTTCCTCGCGAAACGAATCTTTTCCGTTCCCTCCGAGTTACAGTTTCGTTACGTTTTCTCGTTCCCGTTTCCTTTTTAATCAGTTACGTTACACGTTACGTATTGGCACGGAACGAAAATCATCGGTTTCGTTCCAAGAGAAACACGTTTTAATGTTCCCTTTAAGTTAGTTGTTTAGTTTCGTTACTGTTTTCTCGTCACCGTTTCCTCTTTAATCAGTTACGTTTCGTATTATGTTGCTCGATAATCCTTAAATAATATATATATTTTTTTTAAATGGTGGTAACAAATTTGTATCGAATTCAAACAATAAAAATTGATTAACTAAATAAAACTAGAAAGTAAAATAAAATAAAATAAAAACTTCAAAGTCGTTCCAAAAATAACGTAGTTCCATGAAATCTTGGAACGATTGGAACCGTTCCAACACAGGAACTAGTTATTTTTATAGTTACGTTCCGTTCCGCCCATCCCTAATTTGTTGCAGGGCTAGCCCGATTCAATGTTGCACAACATTGTTTCAGAGAATCCAGTTTTGATGGGACTCAAATCTTGTACCTCGTAGCAATACGCTCCGGGGACATAAGGTCATGTTATGGCTCAGCCAAGATTCAGCCCTGTAATAAGAACACGCCACATTCAGTCCCCATGTGTGGACTAAGCTTTAAAAATGAACATAAAAATAAACAATAATCTGATTAATTTGACTTTTTTGTGTTTTACTCATTATGAGTAAATTCAACAAAATCTTTGGAACAACTAATTTTGTATTAAATCAAAGGTAATAAAAATTGTTGATAAAAAAAAAAAAAAAAATCAATAAGTATAGTGGAAATAGAGCTACAGAAAGAAGAAATTAAAATTGGTTATTTTGACTGTCATAATGATTGGCTGAGATTTTGTGGTACCACTTCATAATTATGACTAGAGAGGTTAGTTAAAAGTAACACCACAATATTGTGAATAAAAGGATTACACAGCCCTAGTCTACCCCCACCTTAGACTGATAGTTTGTCATGAAAGCTTGTAAAATATGTAGCTAGTAGAGATTTTTACTATTACTGTGGTAAAACTCAACACTGAAGATAATATATTTCAAAACTAATTTTTGTATTTTAATATAAAATTTTGGTGACAATATTGTTGTGGTGCTACTCTTACCTCTAAATATATATTTATTTGAACCAATTTGTACAAGTAAATATTTAAATATTTCTTGGAGGTATCTTTTTTTTATGATCTTAATAAAAATCCAGTAGGACCTTGATTATTCGTTTTCTGATTAACTGTTTTCAATAAATTGTCAGGAACGCCTTCCGAGTGCACCCACTTTCTTTGACTCTTTGCACTCCCCCACTACCCTCAACCCACCCGGTGTGTAAACATAAAGGCACTACCTGGCAAATATTACGCTTAAAAAAGTGCCTGGATGAGCCAATATATTCTCAACTCTTGGTTTGACAAAGTTTTTTGTGCCCCTAGTCATAAATTAAAATAAGGTGTCACTTTTTGCCCTCAAATTTACCCCTTTCTTGCTTAGCTGTCTTTTCTATTATCCGTCAAGGTTCTAGCCCTGTATCTGACGGTTAATAGAGGTTCTATTAATGTTTCTCCATGCTTTTTGGAGAGCTATTGTTTACTTGATTTTCTAATTCTATAATATTTAAAGATTTTGAACTTAATGGAAATGTTTAATTTTGTTTAGGATGATTGCATTCCTTCCTATAATTATCATTGTCATCTTTGTGGCTTTCCTCGTTTGTTGTATTTGCTGTTTATGCTGCCCATGCTGTTTATGCTACAGAGGCTGAAAAGTGTAAGTAGAATTTAATGACTGCAATAATGAATTACTTTTTGGTTGTTTTATAATATTAAAAAAAAAATGTTATATTATCAATGTGGTTCAGTAGGCTATCCTTGAAACCTATATCTTATCATGAAAGAGGTGTAGTTCAATAACCAAACAACGTCTTCACACAAAAATTGTAATTTGAACAATTGACCGGTTTCGGCTGTTCTAAAGCAGCCTTCTTCAGATAATCTACAACCAAAATTATAAACTTGAACTTAAATGTATACAAGGTAACATAAGTTGTAAAACAAAGAGAAAAATACAATAATTAATTAACACAAAATGAATCAAAAATAAAAAAAATTAAAATATGTATGTATAAATTTTAAAATAAAATGGAAGAAAGAATGGAATGCAAAATACCTTGAGGTTACTGGATTGACTTCAGGAGTACAAGTGAGAAAAAAAGTTAGCAGGAAGGCTAGGTTTGTAAGAGATTAAAACAAAAACGGGGGAAGGATTATTACCTGCTAAAAGGTAACAAACACATACCCTCTGTACTTTAGACAAAAAGAAAACTTGAACTTGACTATTTTAAAAATGTTACAAAAATACACAAACAAAGTCTAACTAATTTGCTTGAAAAAGTGAGTTGGAAAAATAGAGGACAAAAACTACTTACATTAAATAAAATAAAAAATTAAAATAAAATTAAAATTAAAAAAGAAATTGTTAAAACGAAAGACAACGAATTAATTAAAACTAGACTTTACAAATAGACTTTAACAAATGTTATTAAAATGAGTTGAAAAACAAACAATAAGTAAAACAACAAAATTTTTTTCATGAAAAAAAAATCCCAGCGCTGGAGTGTATTTTTCTCTGTCTGTTTCCCGTAGTTGTTAATAATTATAATTTGATTTAAATTAAAATTTAATCTTTCCGTAGTATGAATACTACCAAAATCGTAAAATATGAAAAAAAAACAACAAAGTGTAAATTACAAAAACATAGAGAACAAAAAAAATAATTTTTGATTATCTGAAGAAGGCTGCTTTAGAACAGCCGAAACCGGTCAATTGTTCAAATTACAATTTTTGTGTGAAGACGTTGTTTGGTTATTGAACTACACCTCTTTCATGATGAGTCGCTATCACACATTGGAGAAAAACACAGTCGAGGACCTATATCTTAGCTGAATTTCCAGTTTTCAGGTGTATTATGTACTTAGTTAATGATTTTTTTATTTAAATGGATTTCTGTTATACAAGTTACTTAAAAAGTTCTTAAACTAATTATTATGGCCTTGAAATGGCATGGGAAGGTAACTTTCACACAAATGACACGACCATTTGTGTGGAAGTTAAGAGCACAACCTTTAGAGAGGATTAAAGAGACTTAACAGTAATAAACTTAAATGCGTTAATCTCTTTAATTTCAAACTAAATATGTACCCTATATTCCAAGATTATCCAAAATGAAACAAAAAAAAAAAACAGATATACCCAGTGCTCGATTTGAGGCGGAACGGCGTTCCGGGACCTCTCTCTAAGATAAATAAAAAATAAAGTTATCGGCACTAAGATTTTTTTAAAATCCATAGTTAAAATTTTGTTTGTCATTGAGTGACTACAAATTTGATTAAAGACATCATGTATTAAATTGACAGCATAGTATTACCCTAGAGAAGCTTGCAATTTATTAATAAAAAATATTAATGTATTTCGATGCTACCTCTAAGTGCCTGTCGTTCTTAAGCTGCATCTGAGGAAGCATCAAAGCTTTTGTCCGGCCCGTGACCCTAGGGCATTTTTTTTTTTTTTTTTCCAAATACAAAAAATATCTCCTTTGTTGAGATTATACTACTAAATTATAATAGCCTGAAATAACAAAGGATTTTTTAATGGCAGGGATCGTATTTAATAAGTGCTGTGCAGCGATGCTGCGCTGAAACTCGTTCGGGGGGTGAGTGAGAAAGGAAATGTTTTGTTGATTTAATTATTCGTGTGAACCTAAGTAGCTATTTATTTATTGAGAGTATTATAACAACACGTGACATGCTAATCAAGAAATTGTTAATAAAAAATACTACTTCAAATTATAAGTTTCCTCGCGAAACCCACCTGATTGCAGTGTGGGTTTATGTCTAAAACTGCTATGTCTAAATGTTAATATTTAAAATTTTCCTGGGGGAGGACCCCCGGACCCCCTTTCTTTGGGGGGGGGGGGTTGAGAAGAGATAGGTTATAGTTCCGGCACCTCAATTTCTAGAAATCGAGCTCTGGATAAACCAATTATTTAATGGATCGTTAGCTGGCTTCTTAAACTCTAATCTTGTAATATAGTATAAATGCTATTGTATCATCAAAAGATGCCGGGAAATATGATCATGTAAATAACTAGTGCTTATTATTACAGATTTATTTCCAGCGGCAGTCTAAGGGAAAATAATAATTAAATTTTTGGTGTACATCACTAGTCTCTTTTAGCTTCAAAATGTTATATGGTTTCTAGATTATCTTAATAGTTGAGGTTCTTATTAATTCATAATTTATTCATAATGTTGTTTCATTTAATTTTCTTATTTTTAATTTTTTTTAAATTTTTTTCAGGTCTTAAATTTTGAAGGAGCTACTCATGTTGTGAAAAATTGGATTTCTTTGATATTGAAACAAAATATGTTATTGCTTTAACATTTATTTATTTATTTTTATAAAAATTAATTTTTTACTATTTATCATAATTCCATTCCACCGCTATTTAATTTATATAAGCATTAATTTATTAACTTAGTTATTTTTCCCCTTTTCTTTGTGTTTATTCGTACTAATAGTTTTCTTTGGTATATAGTTTTTCCTCTGCATTATTTTAGGTTATTCTATTCTTTTTTTTTTGGTCTTAATACCATATGGAAACCATTTTTCTATTTTTTCTGAATTCTAATTCTTGTCTTTTAAAAAATTTTTCTTATGCATGCTTTTTTGTATTTATGTATAAAAATACAGTGGACGCCGTTTAATGTAATCACAATTAATTGTATCAACTGCTTAGTGTGGTCAAATTAGCTTGAAACGGGCACACCCAGTACTAATGCATTAAATATTTCCTGTTCATTGTTATCAATATTTAGTTTATTATGATCAAAGTTGAGATCATTGGATTATTTTATTATATTCAGGGAAACAACTATAGCTGTGGCACTGTTATTTCGTTAACAGTCTTTTTCTCAGAAAGTAAACCTCACCTCACCTCCCCCTATTACTACGAAGGAGCGCACTTAGATCTCAGAACTCAATGTATTTTAGTCCTTTAATGATTCGTATTCTTTCATCAACAAATTTACATAAGTTCAAAGATGATTTGCTTTTTTTTAAGTATAAGTTGAACATGAAGTATGAGCCTTTCGAACCCTTTCGTTTATTTTTAAATAACCCTTTAATGTTATCACTTGTCTGGGTCCCAAAGTGATGAGATTAAGCGGCATCTACTGTATGTTATTAGTTGCTGCTAATACTATTTCATTTCCCTCTCCCTCTCTATCTTTAAAGTATATATATTTTCACAAACACATGACATTCGTTGGCTATTAGGTACACTTCTAGTCATTGTGTCATTGTACTTTCGTAAAGAACCCTTTTGTTTATTTTTAAATAACCCTTTTGCTTATTATTATTAATGGGTTAATGTTATCACTTGTCTGGGTCCCAAAGTGATGAGATTAAGCGGCATCTACTGTATGTTACTAGTTGCTGCTAATACTATTTCATTTCTCTCTCCCTCTCTATCTTTACAGTATATATTTTCACAAACACACGACATTCGTTGGCTATTAGGTACACTTCTAGTCATTGTAATTTCATAAATACATTTTTAACTATCTAGTTTTCTATTGAAAATTATTTGTTTCATATAATAAAATTTGTAATGAACTCATTAAACAAATGTAAAATAATTAGATCTGGCTAGTATTTCATTTATCCTGGTCTAAAAGAACAATTTTATGTTTGCTCAAGTTTTTCATTGAAGAACAGGTCCAAAAGATTACTCTTCATTGGCTAGAATTATTGCGATGACTGATAACTGTGCCTCGAAGATTTATCACTAGAAGTCCAAGAATTAGTTTTAATAAAAGAAAGTACTTCTAATTGATAATTGAGATCCCTCCTGCTATATATTTGGCTATTATCCTATAGCTAAGTCATTTAGTCGATTCCAGCCTGTCTTCAATATGGCTGACTGGATTATTCCTAATATCTACAGTAATAGTCTTTGTTCCATATTAACGTTAAATCATATATTCCTCAACAATACTACTGATATTAAAAGAAAGCTTTTGTATTAGATAAATGTATGAAATACAAGATAAGTATAACTTTTGTCATTATCTCTAAGAGTGCGTAATATGTGCCAAACTATTGAGTCCCTAGATTTACCTACTTAACCTAAGTTATTTCCATCAATCTGTCTTTATTATATTTTTGGTTATGAGGAAATACGTTTTCTACCAGGTGAAAATATCTTTGGTTGATATAAATGATAAGAAATAAATGGCAGATTAATTTATTTGAGTTTTAATATTATAATATAATAAGCGATCAGTAAAATTCCTCTCTGGTAAATTAAACAATAAATTAGTGCTTTTTTAATCTTCTTGCATGATTTTATGAAATTATTCCCATTTTATCGCCAATGTTAGCTTTCGGATTATGTTTTCTTTCTTTTTTTGTAACGATTGGATTTATTTGAATAGATTTTCTTTCTAAAAATATTGCATGGGAGCTGTCTTTTTGTACAATCATTCAGCCAATCTTTAATTTCCATTTGATTTAAGTTAATGATAAGGAAGACTATTGTTCTATCAAAACCAATAGTTTGAGGTGAAGAAAACTAACGAGAACAAAATACCCTTATTGGTTGCCATTTCTATTTCATTAGAATTCAGCATTTTCAGAAAAATGTTTGGTCCAATAATTCTGTGGTTAATGCTCATACACTACCACTAATTTCTTTTAAAATAATTTTGTTAAAAGCAATTGTGAAGTTGGTGTTATTGGCTAAGCAGAGTTTTGTACTGAGAAGAACTTGTGTTTTGTCACTTTCATAATTGCATACAAATGTTTTCTATTGAATAGGTGCTATGCACTGATATAGGCTAATGTGAAAAAAAAAAAAAAACAACTTTATATGTTGATTGTGATCCTTGTCTTCTATTGCCTCCCCCTGATCTAGTCTCTTGAAATTAGCCCACCATTTGTCAACTAGTCAAGTAGGCTTAGAAGGAGCATATTTATATTTCATATTCTTTAAATTTTCCATAAGTGGAACTATTTTTACTCTTTCTTAATAACTTTAAAATCTCATGTTTTGTCGAATACTTATAAACATAGAAATTAAATGTTTATATTTTTGACATTTTAATATAAGTAAAGTTAGATTGCTGGGGAAGATATGTTTTGGATCATATTGTACATTCCAGTGTTCTTGATCTATTGCGTAATTGTCTTAATAAATTGATATTATAATTGCACTAAATGTGGATTCATTATTTTTACTATTAAAAATTTGAAAAGATGTGTCAAATTAAATCTATTATTAAATTTCTTTAAATATTTAATTTTTGTCTTCCCTCCTCACTAATCATTGACTATGAGTCTCAAAAATCCGATACTTAAAAATTAAATTAAATTATTATCAAAATCTATAAATAACTTACTAAGGTAGTGCACAACTGTGATTTAGTACTGAGTTAAGTTGATATTGAAAATGAGATTAAGTGTATTTTTAATTAAAATGTATGAAGTTTTTCTGTGCCGTTCCTTTATATTATTTTCTTTTCATCTTTTTCATTGTAGCATGTAGCATGTATTTTTTTTTTTATTTGGTACTTTTTCCTTATACTCTATTTTTATATATATATATTTATTTATTCGTTCCTTCATTTCTATTATTTGATTTGGAGGAAAAATTTATAACAAAAATTGAAGGATATAAAGTGGTATTATTGAGAATTTTGTTTTTTGCATGCATATAATTTATATGATTTTTGTTCAAGGGCTTCCAGGGTTTATGTGATAATGAAGTTGTTGGTATTCTTCTGGAGGCTATTGTTTTAATGGTTGATAATATCCTACTTAGGTGGTTCATTCCCAATACTGGGGTCATATTAAGGCTGTAGCGTTTTGTTTAATCCTAATAAATCCTAAACTAAATGATTTATGATGATCAGCCAATAATCATGAATCTGTAGTGTACAGTAAATCTATGCCCTCCTCAGGCTGTTGTGTCATGAATTATTATTAATTGCAGTGGAACCTAGATTTGCAATCTTAATTCTTTCCGTAAAATTATTCCTAAACCTAAACAATTATTCCCTTAAGAATCAATGTAAAATGTATTAATCTCTTTAAGACCCCCAGAAAATTGCCCTTTATCATTTTTATTTTCTCTGTTGCTTGAAATTCTATAAAAGCAATACAAATTCAAGTATTGGATGTAATAAGTAAAAGGTAAGAAACAAACTCATTTTAACTTATCTTAGGCCTACTAAACACGTGTACAAAGTCAATCGATTGTCTATAGAGTTTATGGGATTGTCTATTGACATGTTTACAGACAGTGTATATAGACTGTCGTGTATACATATTTGAATGCCTTGTTCCTTGTTATGATGTGTGACGGTTGCTAAATATGACTAACCTTGTTAGGATCATTAGTTGCTCTGTTCTAACCATGAAGAGTCAAGAGAGGCGAATGAAGACCTCGTTTGAGGTTGCAATGTACTGACAACACTGAAATTATAAGACAGCATGGGTTTCCGAAACTTAACCCGTTTGACCTTCGAAATATTGCTTCAGCTTTTAAGCAGAAACATACAGAAAAAAGACTTAGATGTAGATAAACCATTCCACCATCTCTGAAATTGGCAATAACTGTGCTTTCAACAACAAAACTGGGAACAATGTATGCCAAAATTTCCACACTTCAAAATGCTCGTCAACATTATCCATCAATTGTTTTGTGTCTCCCATTTCAAACTGGAGACCGAAGTTCTACGATTTTCTCATCACATAATTATAGTCATGAATTTGTCTCTAGACTGTCTAAGAAATACCGAGTTCTTAGACATTTCCAAGATACAAATATCGTTTGACTTTTTATACAAGTGTGTACTAGGCGTTACAAAATATGTAGTGAAGTGTGTTTGTTTGGGAGGGGACTCTTCATCCTTGAAACATGGAGTGTTAAACCTGAGTCTAAACCAAACTAGAGGTGTGTCCTTAATAATGTAACAGTTAAAAATAACCTGTTATTGAAAGGTAACCGTTCCTCAGTTATCGAGTAACTCTAGTCTAATTCATAAATATTCCGAGTGGCGGTGGCACGGTGGAAGGCACTGTCTCACAGTAAGAAAGGGGAATGGGGTCCTTACTCTGAGAGTACTGTAGTGTGTAGTTACAGCAGCTCAAGTTTAGTTCATAAATATTCCGCCTGGCGGTGGCACTGTACTCTGCTCCTACGATGCGTTATATTTTAACTATATCGATTACGTTATCAATAACTCCTGAGGTATTAGGTTTCCATGATGCGTTATAATTATATAGGCTCATCAAGCCTCCTCGGGGACCTTAAGAACCTATTACCCCAATAACCTGTTGAAGGAATCTGTTACTGTTCGAAAACGGGATCGTCATAACCTGTTACCGTCAAATAACAGTTTTTACCCACCTCTACACCAAACACTCACATTTCTCAGACTCAAGGGTTTTGCTCATTTTTGTTCCTAAATCTAAATTCTTTGGACAAACTAAAGCACTTTTTTTTGTCTGGATTTTTGTTTACAAACAAAGTCATTTATAAACTGAGGTTCCACTGCATTATTTACCAACTGTTCACTTTATTATATTAACTAAGCAATTAGTAGAGGTTTTGCCGATTGAAAAACTGAGTTTACTTCCCCTAAGCAAAGGACTCACTTTCTGTGAGTCTGTCAGAAAAAAAGCAATAGGTAGGGTTACCACCTTGGACACTTAGCAAAAATTAACTACTCCTGATAACAACGATTTAATTGCTGGTAAAGGCGGGAAGATTGCCAAAATAGTGTTGCTCATCAACAAGTAGTATCTCAGAAAAAAATGTCCTCCCTCTAAAAGAATCTCTCCCTCGAATTGTACCACGAGCAAGTGTCCAAGGAAAGGTAATCCACCTTAAATGAAGAAAAGCATTAAGATTATCAACCATAAAACATGGTTACCATTGAAAGACCTAGAACTTCACCATTGTTTGATCATTTATTATACTGCTTACATTATTATAATAAATAATCTCTATATTTTTTCTATAATTTTGCTTGATATAATAAAATATTAAATTATTGAATGTTGTTATTCCTATAAGCTTAATGTGTTGAATACTTACTCTCTATTATTATTTAGACAGTTCATATTTTACTTCATATTATTTATTCTACAATCTTCTGTGTTGTAGATCTCATTAAATTAATCTTTTTAGTTATTATTTTGAACCTTATAAATGTAACTTTAATATAATGTAAGTAGTTGTTATAGGTTTAAATATAGTCTAAGTATATTATCAAAATTGTGTTGATGTCTTAATGTATTTTTGTGCCTTAAATGTAAGGTTGTGTGAGAAATACTCTTTATTCGGAGTATATTAAGAATTAATAATTTGAATTATTTTGGTGTACATAGTTTTTCATAACTTCTACAATGATATTGTTTTTTTTAAAACTTATACAGTAGAGTCTCGCTTATCCGGACCCCGCTAGTCCGGACATCCGTTTAATCCGGACGGGCCAAAAACTATGTACAAATTGGAACCAGGGCCTGTTCAGATTTATGAATAATTAAGATAATTGGAGTTTCTACTTTTATTGTCTATTAAAAATGTATAAAATTGTTCCTAGTATAGTTTACAGGTGTATATCCCAACGTTCTAACACGAGGAATACCCGGTATTTTTGTTAAAAATAAACAGATTTATAATAATTAGGAATAAGTAAGAACATCGATAAATCTGTTTCGGTTCCATAGAAATATAAGGGGCGGAAGATATAAAAGTAGTGTATTCGAATAAATACAATTTTATGTGACTGAGATGGGGAGAGGGTTTTTGAAACATTTAGCTTCGGCTCAACGCAGTTCCAAGAAATTTCGCCAAGCCGCCAATGTCTAATGTCTCAAGTTTTTGTGAAATGATTATCGTTCCTCGAATTTCATATCGGAACACAGGAAGTTCTTCTCAGGAAGTCCCTTCTATACCTGCCACCTGCGTATTAGATTGTCGTTTTATTTTAATTCATTTGATATTCGGACTGGTGACAGAAGAGCTCTTAACTTAAATAGGGGACATACGTTGTACAAGCATGTTTTGGAGACTAATAAAAGTGATTTTTACGATAAAAACATTGATTTTAATAGTTTTACCCTACTAAAACTTGTTTTATAGACATTTTAAAACTGATTCTGTTTAATCCAGACTTTCGGTAATCCGGACTGGGTCCGGTCCCGTCAAACCCGGATTAGCGAGACTCTACTGTATTGTAATAACGTATCCATTTTGTGTATTAAATGTTTTTTCCAAATTCATATCCTATATAATTAAATTAGCACAAAATATTCACCTTTTTTTACTTTTGTTCATTTTAATTTTTATTTTTAAACAAGAATTGTAGACAATCGAATTGATAATTTAAACTATCACATTAGAATAATCATTTTAATTAAATTTCACTTTTGCTGTGTGTTTTCAGTACCACGTTAGTTTAAATATTATGAACTTAATATCACAACAATAATCACTTTGAAAACTTTCTTTATTGTACACATCTAGACATCACATATATATTAATGATATTATACCATATTGAAAGCCTTTTACTAATTTTATGTGATATAATGAGCCAGTCCTTTTGTCTAATATTTATTTATTTTTTAACTAATTAAAAAAAAAAAAAAAAAAAATCAATGTTTATTACCCAGTCTTTTTAAGTCGATCATTTTTGTTAAACAAATATTTTATTGTTTTTTTTTTTTTTTATAGGTTGTTATATATTTTTGAAATAAATATTTAGTCAAATTTATTAACATTAAAAAAAAAATATATTGATTTTTTTTATTAAATGAGGGAATTTTTAACTTTATCAGCTTTTTGAATCTGGTTTACTGACTTATTCAAAAATTTTGTGTTTAATGAATCACCTTAATCTTTTCTAGAAATATTAATATAATAATTAATTAATATAATAGATTAATATAATATAATTTTTTTACTCATTGATTTTCCTTTTTAGCATGAAATTTGTTGTCCATGTCGTTGCAACATATTTCATTAGTTTTTAGAGGCTGGGTTTTAAGTCTATTGAATAAAATTAATATTTTTAGTTGTGATGCTAGGTGTACCCTGATATAATATTTGTATGTAGAAAGTGGATCCTTAAAGGGTAAAAAGAAATAAAACACTACTACATGTTTTTATGTGGCGACGTTTCGGCTTTCCCAGCCATTTTCAAGCCTAAAAATAATCATAATTTATTGTAAGCATGACAGTTGTAAATGGTTCAGCTAACATCAACCAAGTGTATGCATTCATTAAGATTAATGTGGTTACTTGTCATGATGTAGCCGAAACGTCGCCACATAAAAACATGTAGTAGTGTTTTATTTCTTCTTACCCTTTAAGGATCCACTTTCTACATACAATTAATATTTTTATTTTAACTGAGACAACAGTCTGGAATCCCAATACTAATCATGACTTTAGTCAACCTTCTTTGACAGATTAAGAGTGCTTTCGCAATCACTAACCAGGAGGTCGACCTGGGGTTTGTTACAAATATAAACTGGGTTTGGATTGTGTGTTAATCCAGTGCGAGTGCTCTTGGCTCTTGTTTAAAAACTTTATTACTTTTACAAGTTTCCGAGTAGTAGCAAATATAAATTACGGTGAAGTAAACTATGTTTTTAACTTGTAACTTAAGTGCTTTGAAGGTAACTCTATGGTTAACGAACTGGCACTTCTTTAGTCTGTTACTTCCCTTATAAAAACACAAGTGTGATATTCATTTGTCCCAAAGTACCTAATACACATGGTACTACTGGTTGGACTAAACATCCCTGTCTTGATACTTATTTACACAAAAGAATGTAAAATTGGAAATGGATTTGGGAATGGAATAATTACATCCATTTAAATTCTAAATAACCAAAAGGGAGTAACAATCTAAAGAAGTACCAACTAACCTGGTGGACTGGTCTGGAGTCAGTCAAAGCCGTTGTATTCACTAAGGTCGACCCTTAAAGCAAATGCGGTGGGTTGTTAGGTTTGTCTTTCCCGACACCAGTTACTTATCGGTCCACCTGGTTACTGATTCCAAATGCACCCTAACTTTCCAATACCTAGACTTACTGGTCTTATGAAAGGACTGATAATAACTGACTAATTGTTAAGCAAGTGCGTTTAGTGATATTATTATTATTTATTTTTGGCTTAATTTATATTATTTTCTGCTGTATTAAAGAATTTTGTAATTGATTTCACCACTTCTATTCAGTTAAAATTTACTGTGTAAAAATGTTTATATATAAGATAACTTTTGTATTCTTAAAATGATATTGTAACTATTATTATCCCCTGAGTGTCAAATCTATAACATGATATTAACATAGACAAAAACAAATGTATTTTTATTAATCTAGCCTTATCCTTTATCTTTTCCTCTTTTATTGATTTCCCACTTTCATTGATACATGAATCTCTCATTAATAAATGAATGAGAGGTGGGACATGCTTCGCACTGATCGCATCGATTAGATCCTGTAATAATAATGTTGTTTTGATTGGAGCATAACAGAAACAGCAAAAAATGTTACCATTGGAACAACAACAACAACAAGAAATATTGAAAAGAAGGTACTTAAATCAAACCCATTTTCTTATAGAAAACTCATAGTCAATAAAATTCATCAAAATTAGTCAGTTTATTAACTTGCCACATTAGTAAATATTTTATAGATTGGTTTTGAAAACTTTTAGGTACCTACTCACACTCACACACATCAGTCACGTCACAGTTCAGTCTGAGAACCGTCACCATCTAGTCTCAATCATAATCATGGCTCTATTCACATCTATTCTTCAGTTTTTTTTTTACTCCATCAGTATTTTTTTTTCTGTAAAATGTCAACAATATTTTTGTGATGGACATTATGGAGAAGGAATTAGAAAATAAAGAATAATTTATTTATTGATATCTAATATAATAAGGTACAGGGTCAATGTGCTAAGTTTCAGCTCAATTGGATGACTAGAAGAGGGTTAATTAGTCCTCAAAAGATGTTGAAAACAGCCAGCCATATAGAAACAAACAAAATCAAAACTTATATAACGGATTTCATTAGAGAGAGCCAGCGTGGCCGTGCGGGTTAAACCACGTCTGCTCGGCCATCACTGAATCATGAGTGGAACGAGATGGGGTTCGATTCCTCGCCGTGACGCTCTGTTTTATATGGCTCACTATTGATCACATCATACTCGCTTCGGCGGTACAATGTATATATGTATGATGTGTGAAGTGGCTGGAACTCTCTACCGCGGGGCATAAAAAAGGGCCAAAGTGATGGCCTAATTGCAAGGTTCGAACAAGTGGTTCGTCCTACCCGTTCTAGTAGCAAGTACTAGAATACTACTACTATATAACGGATTTCATTATTGCTCATATACTCCACTATAGACCAATCATAAAGTACTGGGTTTGCACATACACTTACAATTAATTTGTCATGACCCCATTTTAAAACGAAAAACACAGAACATGTCTTTTAAAACAAAAGTTTGTCGTTGAAGAGAAATTTGATTTTAAAGGTTTGGAGGAGAGTCTGATTTTGAAATGGCACTGGCTCAGTGTAGAAAGTGCCATTTAACTTTCAAGAAATATTTTTATTTTTTTTTTACTGATACATCTCAGAACTGAACTGTGCCGTGACTGATCTGTGTAAACAGACCTTTACTCTTCCAGGACTTTACACACTCCACTGCCACACTCATGTGGCCAAGAATCAGCCTGGCCCTCTACACTATTGGCAATGATCGTCAAATGTTTAAGGTTGGCAGGCTGGTTAAAGAAAATTACCAGGATTTTCCAGCGTTCACCCCCTAGTCCATGGAGCCTTAATATAACGATAAAATTATTTTGGGTCTTTTCTGTTATCCTGAAGGGTGCAACCCTGTTACTTTTATCGGGTATTCAGATTTTCTACATCTGTCTAGTACACAAAAAGCTAAAAAAAACCACTTGTTAAGTTGATCACCTCATTATTTATTGATATATATAAACACTTTTTTTTTTTTACTTTTTTCCGAAACAATGATATGAAATATGAAGATATTGTTGTTATCTCATTACAGTTTTAAGGAAAACACAATTAGTGGCACTTCTTTACATTGTTACTCCCCTTATAAATAAAACAGAGGGGAGTAACAATCTAAAGAACGTGATCAACCTATCGCGTGTCTTTTTAGCATTTTGTGTACTACAGTTGTAGGAAATCTGAATGCCTCATAAAAGTTGAAGGGTGCAACCCTGTATATGCGAAAAACCGCCCGGTGGGGGGGGGGGGGGAATAACAGAAAAGACCCATTATTTCAAGAACCTTTTAGGTCCACTTCTATCTGTATTGATATATTAGCCATTTAGTTTTATTAACAATAATCTGATCAATTGGGCTCTCCAAGATTAATTCACTATCATTCCTTATCGTACAATGTACCATGAAGGACGAATATGTAGGGATGATACCTATATAAGGTAGTGCGTGGCTGGAGGGTAGGGGCTTAGGCCCCCCCCCCCACCCTTAGAAATAATTCGGATGCGGTGCCAGAGGTAGTTACGGGGGACTTCAGTTCCCACTTCTCCCACCACTATTTTTCAATCTACATTAGTAGCCATGAGTATAATTATACAAACAAGTTCAATTATATTAGTTGACTAGATAGAATTCGTAATTAAGGAAAGAAGAGAGCCCATCATTCATGTATTACGTGGGAGCTGAAAAAGGTGGCAGGGGCAAGGGGTTTAGTAGCAGTCTTAAAACGTTTTTGGCTACTTCTCAGTATCCTAAATTGGGGGTGTTGTCCCATTCCTCATAATTGTTTTTGCTTTTACTTAAACAATTTTTGAATGCTCAATCCGCTCCATATTTCTCTCTTAATGACGTAGAATGACAATTCGGGTTGTTAACCTTAGGTTATAATTATGTTCATAGGATCTACTGGATCTAGGTACTTAGCTTAACAAATCCTCATAAAATAATAACAAACGTGGCTAACAAGACACCAACGCAAAGTAAATGCCTCCTTAACCTACTTACTTACCTAGACAGTGGTTGTAAAGAGGAGGGGGGGGGGGGGAAGAGACACATTGTTTAAGTTTGTGCCAAATGAGTCTAAGTGCGTTGACAGCGCAGGAAAGTGAAAAAAAATGGGATGGGGAGCCAATGAGAGCTTAGGATTTTAAAATCCCGAGTACTCATTGGCTCCCCACCCCATGTTTTTACTTCCTCTCTTTGTCAGCGCACTAAAACTCATTTGGCACCAACTGTAGTTCACCTGATGAAGTTTTCGGCCTACCGTCTAACAATTATGTACATTATACTTCTTGAAAATTGGATGAGCACCTCTCAAAAAATCGGTCTGAGACAACTCAAACAGACTTTCTCATATATACGAGTTCATAATTACTTATCTCAGTTTTTTCCATTTATTAGTTTTCGTAGGTACATTTGATAATGATCCAACATTTCATCGATATTTATCATAAAAATAACTTCTCCTCGGCGGGAAATCGAACCCGGCCTCTCGCCGTCCGCGTTTAAAGCTATTTTCTCAGGAAATAGATTTTTCCCGGGAAAACATTATACCCCGTTAGATTTGTATTTAAATGGACTACATTTTAGAATTTTTTAATCAAAATCGTCGGAACCGTTTTCGAGAAATATTTTTTTTCAGAGTTTTTTAGGGGTAGCGCCCCCAAATTTGGAGTTAAAATTAATTTCTAATTTTCGCCTCGGGGTATGATTTTGCTGAACGTGTATGCCAAATTTTGTCAATATCGGCCCTGTAATTTAGGCTTCAGACGTCTGCATAGACAGACGACAGACAGACATTTTGTAAAAACCACTTTTTTGGACTCAGGGGACCTCAAAACGTGTAAATCCATCTAAATCGAATTTTCTCACTATCACAATACTTTCTCTTTTTATGAGAAAGTAAAAACGACTAAGTTCAATTTGTTAGTGTTAAGACTAGCGTTGGGACAACCGACTAGAAAAAACAACCGAATGAATAAGTCGATTCGGGAAAAAACAGTCGATTGAATTCAATCGACTGAAAACAGTCTCATAGCGGGTATAGGATATATGAATAAAGATATAAACCGAGACTGAACTCGCAAGTCGAATTTTTCAATCGAATGGTTTTTTTTATATAGGAGAAGTTCGGTGGAGGCAGTAAAGGCCTCAGAGCTGAGGGGGGGTGAGAGTGAGAAGGCGCTTGACACTCGTTATCTCGTCCCAAACTACAGCCTGCTACGGCATCGTTTTCATTCGAATGAAAAAATATAGACTGAGACTGAATCCAGTCGACTTTTTCATTCGAATGTTTCATTCGGATGTTTTTTTGTTTTGGGTAGGGGAAAGGAACGACGGTGAAGGGCTCAGAGCGGAGGAGGGGTGAGAAGGCTCATGACACTCGTTATCTCGTTATACACACGTCTACATATACACGTCCGAATTACAACTAATACAACTTCAAACTATAGACTGATATCATTCGAATGAAAACTAGATATCCACAACCGAATGAATGAATATTTTAAAACAACCGTTTAGTCGACTTTTTTCAATCGATTGGTTCCCAACGCTAGTTAAGACGTTAGTAGATGAACTAATCTATCCAATACACCTCGAACTATGACGTTACGTAATTATTTTGGTTCAGTATATTCCATTTCTTAGTTGTGAGTTTTCGTACCTACATTTAATTATTTTATTATTGAACATTTTATCAAAATGTGCCATAAAGATAACTTCTCCCCAGTGGGGAATCGAACCCGTTTTCCCACCGTTTGCGTTTAAAGCTATCTATTCTGAGGAAACAAGATGTTTCCGGGGGAAACGACTTATATAGTTAAATTCGTATTTAAATTGACTACATTTTAATAAAAATCATAAGAGTTTTTCGGCGTTAGTGCTCTCATCAAATTTAGAGCTAAAATTCATATCTCGATTTTACCTCGGGATATAATTTTTCTGCTTAATTCAATCGAAATCGGTCCAGTAGTTTAGGCTCCACGTGTCTGCACAGACTACAGACAGACATTTGTTTAAGTTTAAAAACAACTTTTTTTGGAATCATGGGACTTCAAAACGTGTAAATCCATTATAATCGAATTTTCGCCCCATAATAATACTTTTACTTTAGATACTAGCCTTCCCCCTGGGATTCCGCGCGGGGCTCATGCTTGGAATAAGTGGCAAGGTTTCCTATTATCATGTAGTCCAAGCGATAAAATAAATCGCCGTAGTAGTTTCTTTTGCAAACCCTTCATAGAAAAGAATCATGACTATATAACTATATGTATTATTAAATTCCATTATTAAGAATGAAATACCCTGTTAATCGAAGTTAAGAGGCTATTTATTACATTTAAAATATCCTCCATTTTATTATCAGGCACGATAAATAACAATATATAAAAAATCGAACTCTGGAGGTCTCGGAACTTTTCCTTACCAAATAATATTAAAATGGTGGCAGATATTTAGATGACATTTTGTATCTGACAGAGAGATATAATTGGTGCGAATTTCACCTTAATCAGCGTAATAGGTCCAAAATTATTTAGCGTTAAAGTTCAAAAATCGATATTTTCCAAATGGCGGCTAATATCCAAACGAAATTCAGCGGAAATTATTTGTCTTATAAAGGGCTGAAATTGGTGCAAATGTTTTGATAAAAATGTTTTAACTTTTTACGATTTTTTGAAATTTTGTGTTGACTCAGCAAAATGGGTTAATACCATTACAAATTTGTGATTTTCCGGGAAGTACAACTACAGGAAGGACTGAATTTTGTACCGATTTTCAAACCTCTAGCTTAATAACTGTTGGAGGTATGCGTGATTTTCAAACCTCTAGCTTAATAAGCTTAATAGTTAAGCTTAATTAATAAGCTTAATAGTTAAGCTTAATAAGCTTAACTGCTTAAGCTTAATAAGCTTAACTGCTTAAGCTTAAGCTGTATGCGTAATTTTTATTTTGATGCTAAAATCAATAATCGACATTGTTATGAAAATTGTTTTTTCTATACAATTTTTTTTTTTTTTCTACAATTTTTTAATAACTTATATTAAACAATATTTTTCGATTAAACCAAGCCTACAACATACTCAACATGTTGGCACACTTTACAGATAGTTTGTGTATTACATACTTACAGCTTGTCGCCACCAGTCTGACTTTATAGGCGCAAAAGTGGCTAAAAGAAATCGATTAACTTTTTCTCCATCGGTTCCACCCTAAATTTGATACATTTGTTTTTTAAATTTTTGACTTTGAGCTCTTATGACGTCCTCAATTGTTCACAGGTTTAATTTCTGATTGAGGTGCTTAAACCTCATACTCATGCTCTTTAAATTGAGTATTTTTTATTTTATTAATTTGTCCTAGAACCAGTTATTTAATATTTACTGGTGGAGCTTTATTTAGAAGAGACTGGTAATTAAATGAATACACCAATGGTTGATGATTGTTCTATATGACTTCCCAGTCTGATTGGTTTTGATAGCGTTTATTTTCTCATTTATGTTACTTTTTTTTAGTTTTGTTATTTATTACTATATCGCTACCTCGGAACAAGACTGTCACAACTAAAAAAATGTGAGTTTTGGGAAATTATGTTTTAAAGTCACTGACACTCAATGGCTCTTCACTTTTGATTGTATAGAAAACTGATAGCGTAACAAGCTTTTACACGGTTAATAAAATTTTCCTTTAAGTCAATTTTTCTTAGCTTTCACCATCATAACACCCATTAAACCCCTTAAGGGCTTTGGCTTATGTCGGTTTTTCTTAAAAACTTTTGATCCGTGTTTTGAGTTGTGACAGTATTGCAGGAAATAGTAATAAGTAGTGACAGTATAGCAGGAAAAAACACACAAAGAGGCTTTATTTTTATTGAAGTTCTAAAATACACAGTTTATTCAAGTTCCAATGAAATGTGTCTGTTTCACAAAAACAAACAGCATGCAATCACCAGGTTTTTTAGACAAGAGTGGCATAATTTAATAATAAGATATAATAAATAAGATATAAATACATTTTTTGTATAATCCATTTCCAGTATTGTCTACTAAACATTAATGGTTTAAAATGTTTGTATTCGCTCTATAACTTGATAAATTGTAAAGATTTGAATCTTGAATGTTTAAGTACATATGCAAGACTGAAGACAGTAAATATTGTCAGCTTGTGTTTTGATAGTGTATGATCAGAATTGAATTATGTGTATGATCAGAATTAGGGTCAATATGAAATGAGGTGAAAAAAAGTTAACCCCGTTCAAATGACGGTTAATGAGTAAATAAGGAAATTTACAAGTCACACTGCTAAATCGTACTATATATGTTTTTCGACGCAGTGTCCCCTTGTCATTTGCTAATTGTCCGGCCCGAAATAGAAGACATTTGTTTAATAAATAAGACGCAGGCTTAAGTATATTATGTAAGCTTTGTAACGGGTGATTGTGACGTAGCGATGCTCAGCCCCAAGCCAGGGTGTAAGTGTATTGTGTGTACAGCGAAGCCGGTTAGTTTAAACTCTATCTGTTGACCAGGGTTCCCCCTTCCATCGGAGACGACTTTATTGAATGGAGCCCGTATAGATAAGCCGACTGCCTTGGCACTCCGGCCCCAGTCTATAGTATACCGTCCTACCGCCTTATCCCTTTCCATAAGTCTTTTAACTAACGTATCTCGTTATTAAAGCGTATTCCAAATTGTCCCATAGTATCAGTGATATGTAAAACATTTTTTAAAGAAATGTCTGAAAAGCGCTCGTAATTAAAAAAAAAATATATCTAAAATATTAGATGACCATGTCAATCATTATAGTGAAACGTATTTTCGGTGTAAATTATAAAAAGGCCTCAACACCTGTGACCGTCACAAAAAGAAGAAGACAGTGTTTTTAAAAGGAATTTGAACTAAGTACAAGGTGAAAATATTACACTATCTATTTACGTCGATAAATCTACGTGTCCTAGCTTGAGATACTGCCCGTATACAAATAAAGTGTTAAGTGCTCCCTCCATCTCCTGCATAACGACCTTTGATATCGATTAGTGATAAGAATGAAGCAGTTTTACCAATATAACCGGCTCGTAGATCCCCCTATAAAAGTTTACTTTTGTCAAATCTCTTTACGTATTATTAAATTTCCCCTAATTAAAAATCGCTTGCAAGCTGGAAATATGATGCTGGAACTTTTTTCTCTCGATTTTTAAGAATTTATTTATATATTAATAAGTACCATTTATCCTGATTCAGAAGTATAATGGCTCGTACACGTTTTTAAGCCTCCGTTCATTACAATAGTAATTTTTCACAAGAACTTTAATTGTTCACTGAAATTACTTATAAAGCGAATCTTGTAATAGCATTAGTAATATCAATCAATCACTTGCTCACGATATACTAATCATGATTGAGCAATAATTATTTGTAGGATTTTATACTTCTATTCTTTGCCGACGAGTTAAGTTCAATTCTTACTGGTCGTTGGCTACATACATTTATATATTTTTAGATCGCCGATTGACACACTATTTTCCTATTATAATGAAAACCACTTATAGTGTTCATTGGGCATTGGGTACTGATTATTTAATTTAATTTCGAGCACTCTGTTCATCTAAGACTACCTCGCACGAGCAAGGTATCCGACTGATTTTCATTTCTTCGTATTTATTATTGTTGTTTCTTTTACGTCCCTTCCCGATTTACACAAATTTAGATTATTTCAGGTGTCTGCCATTTTTCACATTTATTCAATGTTATCTTCAGTGTGAGAAATTACCCGCCTCTCTGGGATTTGAACCATTATCAAGTATGTCGGCGTTTAGGTTTTGGTTTCAGCCGAGTACGCTAACCACTTGGCTAATGTGATCCCTATTTGTGACACATCATTAGGCCATTATCCAGATCCGGTCACTTTACTCATCTACACGATGTGACACCTCTCTGGGATTCGAACCATTATCAAGTGTTGGCGTTTAGGTTTTGGTGTCTGCCGAGTACGCTAACCACTTGGCTAATGCGATCCCCGCATTTGCGACACATCATTATCCGGATCCGGTTACTTTACTCGTCTACACGATGTGAAACCTCTCTGGGATTCGACTTAGGTTGATATTGTTATTATTCCGCTTATAGCAGGTGCTCTTTCCAACACCTGCAGATTTAATTTGTCCATTATTATCAAATAGATTAATCAATAATTGATTACTCTTTCATTGTACTATGATGAAATCCAGCGAAGTTTATGATTCGAATGTTGGCAAATTCGACAATCTTTGCGTGGTTCCATTGGGCATTGGGTGAAAGACTTCGGACCTTATACGCGGTTTCTATTCTTTTCGACTGATAAATTAGTAAAAATTAGTAGTGAAAACGTCGTTCTTTCGAACAAATCAACACAATGGTGGGTTAGAGGATGTAGAAAGATCGTCCCATTTGAAATTTTGACTCGAATCTTAGGAATTTGAACCTTTTAAGTCGTTATTAGGACAGTGATTTAATAATTATGGTTTCACTGCTACACCGATCCCACTAATTTGTCGTTTAATTACCATCACGATGCTAACAATGTCTTGCTGTAACATAATCGCTCACCTTTAAAGGACATCGGACCTACGTTGGTTCCGACATGCGCGACACGGTGAACTAGCCTGTATACATTTCTTAACTGGTATTAGTCACTGTCTCGAGATCTCTAATTGGTATTCTACTACGATTCCCTGCGATCATGCTACCTCTTCTCTCTCAAGGATATCTTTCGGGTTATTAAACTTCCTTTGAAATACACCTTGTAAACATTAAATTACAACAGTGAATCATGCTCCATAGTAAGAGCGGTAGGTTGGAACTACTAACTAAGAGTCTGTGGTTTGATACTCGGAGACATTTTGAGTAAATTTGATCTTTCTCTCTCCTAATGCTAATTTTGATGATTAAAATTCTTCTAGACTGGATTGCTTATCGACTTATCATGTCAATGTCCTTAATTATGTACTTAGTTTTGATTCCGAGTTTACCTTACTGAGCCCTGTGAACATTCTGAAGACCTAGAATGTTCACAGTGCTTCTGATGCCTTCGGTAAGATGTTAAGCCAAAATATGTGCCTATATCGAAAAATTTGACTTTAAATAAATATTGGGGGGGGGGGATTTATTGAATTTGATTTTCGACATTTTGTAACAAATTTGGAATTGTATATAGATAAATATAATACTTTTTTCTTGAATAGTCGTAATTTGGTACGATTTTTGAAAATTGTACTTTTTGTTGGTACCTACATTTTGAACAAAAGTTATACTATACATTTTCATTCACGAGTTGGGGGTGAGTAGTTTAATTATAGGAGTTACCTTTAAATCGCACGAGATCAGTTTGTAGGGGTCAATGGTTTAATCGTAGGCGTTCTTTAAGGGAAAAAGTTGTTTTTTAAATGCACAAAAAAAAAAAAAAAAAAAAAAAATATTCTCGGTATTTAATGTTTTCCTTTCTCATATAAAGAGAACGTATTATGATGGCGCGAAAATTTGATTTTGATGGATTTACACGTTTTGATGCCTCCTCAAAAAAATTGGTTTTTTAAAAATGTCTGTCGGTCGCCTGTACCGACGCGTAGAGCCTAAACTACTGGGCCGATTTGGACAAAATTTAGCATACATGTTCAGAAAAGTCATTCCCCGAGGCGAAATCGAGAAATGAATTTTAGCTCCGAATTTGGGCGCTACTCCCCAAAAACTTTGAAAAATTCTAAATGTAGACAATTTAAAAACGAATCTAACGATATAAGACGTTTTCCCGAGAAAAATCTAGTTCCCGAGAAAATAGCTTTAAACGCGGACGGAGAGAGGCCGGGTTCGATTCCCTGCCGAGAAGTTTTTTTATGATACATTTTTTATAAAATGTTCAATAATAATTAAATGTACCTATGAAAACTCGAAAACTAATAAATGGAAAACACTGCGCTAAATAATTATGAACTCGTATATATATGAGAAAGTTTGTCTGAGTTATGTCTTGGACAGATTTTTTTTAGTTCGAATTAAATAACAGGTTCTTTCCCATAGCAGTTTTATTTCGCGCGTTATTAACACCATTAACAATTTAAGTCGAGTAATTTAATATTCATACCCTGATGTAGATTGTCGTCAGATCATCAATGTGTATATCTACACTGCTACGACTGTATACATACTAGTGAAAAAATGTTCATAGCTTATCCTACCTCATCTTATTTTCACCGTCCCTTATTGGTTTTCTCAAAAATAAACTTCGTGTGTCGTCATAATTCGTGTTGGTTTCTGTAAACAGTGAGATCACTGGCTTTATCGACATGTTAAAGAAGAAACGCCGGAAGATCTGACATCACACATGGTATTGATGACTTCACTCAACTCGGAGATATTATTAAGGAGAGTGAAAACGAAGCTAGTAGCACGAATGGTGGCGGGACGTAGGGTGATTCGTTCATTAAACGAATCCATATAAGATCTGTTTTACCTCGACGGGAGAAGTCGTAGCATAGTCGTCCCACGTTGTGCTTCCATCACGACTATTCTTGTAATAACCATAGGAGTAACAAAACTTATTCCCTGGAATACCACGTTGTGCTTCCATTATGACTATTCTTGTAATAACCACAGGAGTAACAAAACTCATTCCCTGGAATACCGCACGTTGTGCTTCCATCACGTCTATTCTTGTAATAACCATAGGACTAATAAAACTCATTCCCTGGAATACCACGTTGTGCTTCCATCACGTCTATTCTTGTAATAACCACAGGAGTAACAAAACTCATTCCCTTGGTATTCTCTGATCATTCCTATCAATAAAAATTCACATTTAAAATTATATCAATGCAAAATAACAAATATAAACAAAAAAAAAAAAAAAAACACCAGAATGAAAATGTCATTTTCTGAAGTATTTTTGTATGCTGAATCCGACCTCAAGTTCAAATTTCTTTTATACGTGCAGTGTTTCCCGAAAATGCGCTTAAAGTTCGGAAAAACTGTGTTTTTCGACTCTATTTTTTATTTTGCATCAGAATAAAGTCAAAAAATAATTTGTTATACTACTGAAAAAGTAATACAAATATTAAGACTTAACTAAAGGAAAAATTAATTTTCTTAATAAAGAAAGGTCAATGGATTTTTTTGACTTTAGATTCGTGATCTGCATGATTTGAAGATATTTCAACGCCCAATATTTTTTTGTTCCAAAAATTCCAAAACCACAATTTTCTCTAAGCTCTTTTTCCGGGAAAACTGTATTGGAGAAATTTGGACTTCAGCTTCAGAGTGACCGAAAGTTCGTTAAATTTTTACTGAATAGTAATCAAATCAGCTATGCTGATTAACTTTTATTTTTTACGAGTTTATATATTTTACAAAAGCTCTGTAGAAACATCTTACTTACATAATGCATTGATCTAAATTTCTTATTAGAATTACCTTGATGTGTTATAGTTTTCTATGCAAAACTATACTATTTAGCTAATATCATATAACTATAAAGTTCTTGATCTATAATGGATTAACTATAGTTACATATAATCGATAAGCTTTTGTAAAAGAAACAAACAAAACAGTTCTTTTCATACACCGATTAAAATAAAATTGATTTTTTGTTTAAGATTACAATAAAGTAAGCTTGAGAATAACTAATTGTAGAAGGAAGCTGTGTTCTTTTGAAATGTTGAAGGTCAGTCGAAAGCTAAAAGCGATTTAAAAAGATCAAGACAAATATTTATTGTATCTAATTTGCATAAATATTTAGTCTTGTGGGCAGAACATGTGATACTTACCCTACTCGTTATGACACTAACTTCGCTTTTATCTAAAACTACTTGTTGTTTCGTGCAATATTATCAACTATTTAATTCTGCTTTTTACATACGAGTATTATTCTGACATTTTATCGTCTAACTAAGCATGACAAATTACCCAATTCTCTATTATGTATTCTAATGGATCTACAAATATTGATTTTGGCTCAGCATTGTACAAGGTTTGGAGAAGTGTCTGGGGAAACTGGGTCTCATTACCCCGTGTTTATCTTTTTATTTGAATTCTACGTGATCGTGTGGCAGTGACTGATGTAATAAAACTTTTTTTATTTAATCAAAACTATACGAGAAAAGAAAAAAATAATAATTAATTATGCATTGTTAAATGCTACATAAATCATGTTTTCTATAAATATATTGGTTATTTTCCGATAATACCATCAGATCCATTATTTATTTTTTAAACATTTTATATATTTAAATTATCTTGAATAACATTATGCTCTTTTGCCATGTAAATATTCCTATAATTTTGCTATTTCCTGTAGTCCACAGTGAAAATTAAACGAAACTAGTGATGTGGTGCATAAAGAACTCGGGTAGAAAAAAAATTTGCTCTTAAATCGGCCATATTTTGTTTTCACTATGCTTACTAAAAAACATTTTGCGGGGAGAAACTTACATTGTCTTAATATACCTGAAAATATCTTTAAATCAAAGAGTGGGGGAAGAGTGTCCCATAGAGGGTGTCCCTTGTCCCTCGCCCTGCTCCGTCCGCGTTTCATAGATGCAAGTCGCCTTGACTTATTGATAAGCTGGGCGAGCACCAGCCCCTTAGTCACGCTGGCTCCCCTAAATCTACCTGAAAAGATCTTTAAAATGGTATGTGACATGCTATATAACCATTAACTTTCTTTGCACCACCATTTTGGCCATATTTGTTTTCAATATACTTACCAGGAAACATTTTGCGGGGAGAAACTTACATAGTCTTAACCTACCTGAAAAGATCTTTAAAATTGTATGTGACATGCATTATAAACATTAAATTTCTTTATCTACGATTGATACGAAATATAAACATTGTATCTCTGTTTAGATGCGTAGAAAGTGATTCTTTACGTACTTGTATTCATTGCGCTTGCGCGTCTCATAGTTCTGAAGAATTCCTCTTCTTTACCACCCTAGGGCGGTAAAGAAGAAGAATTCTTCAGCTTTACGCACGATTAGCGAGTTTGTTTACATTTAACAAAACTAATTTGCTGTTCTTTTATTTAAGTACATAACTGTTTATATCGAGTTTTTAGTGAAAAACAATGAGTGAATCAAGTGACTTTGACGAAAATGTGGAGAATAATAATTCTCCAGAATTAATTGATTCGGCAAAAAATACAACTCAAGAATTAATGCCATCTTTATCAAGAGAGATACGAACTTACATACAGCAAGTTTATTTTTTTCTGTATTTATTATTTAAATCTAACAATCGTAGATAAAGTACGGTACACAACTCGTGCGAAAACGGCATTTTGCATTGCTCGTTCGGCCATATTTGTTTTCAAAATGCCGGCAAGGAATGGAAATTTTGGATATGACTGTTATCTCTAAATCTTTTTCAGTTTTCCTGTCTGATTAAATAACATTGTGATGTATAACGGTTTACAATAAATTAGCACATTAATAAAAGAAAAATCAGGTGAGTTTAGCATTTTGACGTCTTATGGCCATTTATAGCCCAAGAGAGTCTCGCTGCAACAAATATTTGTTGCTCTACTATATACTTTAAGATAAAATTATTTCTTAGTTATTCTTCTTTACGTCTGCTGTTAGAAATGTTTTTCAGTGTTCCCGTCTGTTTATTAACACGTGATAATATTTAACTGTTTACAATAAATTCGCACATTATTAATAAAAGAATAATCAGCTGAGTTTAGCATTTTGACGTCTTATGGCCATTTTTAGCTCGAAAGACTCTCGCTGGTAATTCTTATGGTTATTTATTTTTTAAATTGAGACCTTGGCATTTTATTATACCTGGTATCTGTTCCACAATCGGTGTGAATATCAAAACAATCTAAAACAATAAATATATACCTATCTAGTCTAATGAACTCAATGTATTTATTTGTTTACAATTTCTTTATTGTTAATAGATTTTATTAGTATATTATTTCTTAAGATGAACCAATAAAAGCTTTTATAACTGGTTAAAATAATTATTAATAATAAATTATGTAAAGAAAATAATAACAATGCTGATAAATAAATTCAGTCATTATATTAGCTGCAATTATAATTTTGAATAATTATTATCAATTTATTTATTAATTGCATAGTTTAATAATGCTACTTGACCCTTGTTTTTCTCTAGCAAATGTTGAAATTTATATACATTTATACAAATCCTAATACATCTGACTGACGATCACCACGATATCAATGGAAACCACGACTGAATTTGCTATCGCTTTTATGATATGAATAACTATTTAATAAGGGTCATAGAAGTAAGAGAGGTATTTAGAAAACTCTGTGGCATCAAGATAATTTGATGTTCATAATTAACTATTATTAATGTTTATAATAATTTTGATGCTTCTTGGTGGTCGTTTATAAACGCATATCAGGTTCAAAACCAAAAACATTAATAATAAGACACTGCGCCTGCGTAGCGAATCTAACTACTAACTATTGTCTTATCTAGATTTGCTATGATTTTTGACGAATATTGATTGGACCACTCGTTGGACAAAGTATCTTTCTTGCTATATTTTAATATTTAGCTTAATCTAAAAAGAGTTACTTTTACCGAGATTTTGTGAATTTTACTTAACGTGATTAGAACTCAAAAAGAAAATTGATTCGACCACACGTTGGACAAAGTATCTTTCTTGGTATATTTTAATTAGCTTAATCTAAAAAGAGTTACTTTTACCGAGATTTTGTGAAACTAACTAATAGTAATTAGAAAACTCAAAGAGAAACTTGATTCGACTACATGTTGGACAAATTATCTTTCATGCTACATTTTAATCTAGCGTAATCTAAAATTAAAATGATTTCTACCGAGATTTTGTAAATCTTACTCATAGTGAAAAGAGCTCAAAGAGAAAATTTATTCGACTCCTCGTTAGACAAAGTATCTTTCTTGGTATATTTTAATATATAGCTTAATCTAAAAAGAGTTACTTTTACCGAGATTTTTTGAATTTTACTCAACGTGATTAGAACTCAAAGAGAAAATTGATTCGACCACACGTTGGACAAAGTATCTTTCTTGGTATATTTTAATTAGCTTAATCTAAAAAGAGTTACTTTTACCGAGGTTTTGTGAAACTAACTAATAGTAATTAGAAAACTCAAAGAGAAACTTGATTCGACTACATGTTGGACAAATTATCTTTCATGCTACATTTTAATCTAGCGTAATCTAAAATTAAAATGATTACCGAGATTTTGTAAATCTTACTCATAGTGAAAAGAGCTCAAAGAAAAAATTTATTCGACTCCTCGTTAGACAAAGTATCTTTCTTGGTATATTTTAATATATAGCTTAATCTAAAAAGAGTTACTTTTACCGAGATTTTTTGAATTTTACTCAACGTGATTAGAACTCAAAGAGAAAACTGATTCGACCACACGTTGGACAAAGTATCTTTCTTGGTATATTTTAATTAGCTTAATCTAAAAAGAGTTACTTTTACCGAGATTTTTTGAATTTTACTCAACGTGATTAGAACTCAAAGAGAAAATTGATTCGACCACACGTTGGACAAAGTATCTTTCTTGGTATATTTTAATTAGCTTAATCTAAAAAGAGTTACTTTTACCGAGATTTTGTGAAACTCACTAATAGTGATTAGAACTCAAAGAGAAACACGATTCGACCACATGTTGGGCAAATTATCTTTCATGCTATATTTTAATCTAGCGTAATCTAAAATTAAAATGATTTCTACCGAGATTTTGTAAATCTTACTCATAGTGAATAGAGGTCAAAGAGAAAATTTATTCGACTCCTCGTTGGACAAAGTATCTTTCTTGCTATATTTTAATATAGTTTAATCTAAAATGAAAATTAGTTATTTTTACCGCGATTTTAAATCTTACTCATAGCGAATAAAACTCAAAGAGAAAATTGATTCGACCACTTGATGGACAAATTATCTTTCATGTTATATTTTAATATAGCGTAATCTGAAAGAAAAAATATTTCTACCGAGATTTTGTGAATCTTACTTATAGTTTTCTTAATTGATCAGTTTATTGTATTGTAAAAACAGATAAACCTCATTAGCAAATGTTTATTACAGACCAGTTTGGACCACTTGAGTTTTCATTAGTGAAACAGCCAATTTAGGTCGTCCATACCGGTCTATAATAAACATTTTATATTTTTATAAAATGTTTATTATAGACCAGTTTGGACCACTTGAGTTTTCATTAGTGAAACAGCCAATTTAGGTCGTCCATACCGGTCTATAATAAACATTTTATATTTTTATAAAATGTTTATTACAGACCAGTTTGGACCACTTGAGTTTTCATTAGTGAAACAGCCAATTTAGGTCGTCCATACCGGTCTATAATAAACATTTTATATTTTTATAAAATGTTTATTATAGACCAGTTTGGACCACTTGAGTTTTCATTAGTGAAACAGCCAATTTAGGTCGTCCATACCGGTCTATTATAAACATTTCATAATGTATTTTATATTTTTATAATAGTATATTATGTTACTAGGCTGTGAAGTGAGTTTTTTCTTTACCGCGGCAATTACATTTACTGTCGAGCGAAGCCAGACAGTAAATATTGCCAAGGTAAAGAAAAAACACTTCACAGTCGCGTAGCATATGCTATTTTTTCCGAGGTAGCAGACAATGAAAAAACATTAAATATTAATCACTAATCAATATATAATAATAACAAATATTAGTACATACTTAAGACTTAACAAAAGAAACCTTAAAAAGAGGTTACACTATAAGAAAAGATAAATAAAACGCATTGACATCTAGCGGATTTTAATCGTACTAGAAGCATTTCTACAAAGACTGCAGCACTACTAACGGAAGTTTTGACAACTACCCGCCGGACATAAAAAATCTTTTAGTTCCTAGGACGTAAAAGATTTTTTCTTTACAGCTAGGAGTAATGAAAAGATTTTTTAAGTCCACGTAATGAAAAAATGGATTTTAGCTATGTCTTTTAGGCTCTAAAGTTACTATTTCACAGCCTACCACGGAAAAAATACATTATAAGCTAATCAATTTTTCTCTTTAATTATTTAATTTATTATGAATGAGTTCAACAAAGTGACATTTTTTCAATTAGAGAGGAAAACAAATTAGGAAATATACAACTTGATAAAAACTTCTTTGATTAAGTTTTTTTTTTTGAGAATGTAGCGTAAAATTAATCATTTTTAACTTCTTGTTTATAAATGTTTTTTAAAATGGTTTATCTTTAATACAATTGTTCTGTTGAATTTGTTATCGATTAACTTTAAATATTATATTATAAGTTTTATAAAAACAAGACTTTATTAACTCTTAAACAATACAATATAGTTTCATTTTTATGTTTTTTAAGTATAGTTTGAAAATGGTAAATTGTTATCTTAAATAATGGCGTGATGATTCGTAAAACTTTTGTTTTACAAACATCAGTAGTGCCTTTAAATAAAAATAGTTTACTTAACTTTTCATTTGTTTTATTATTAAGTATCTATTTTTCCAATAAACACGATAATATATATATTTTTTATTGAAATGTTTAAATTAAATAGATTTTAAATACGCACGAGCTGCCGACAATTTAAAATATACAACAGCATAACTAAAGATAATATCTGAATATTTTAATGGTACTAGAGCATAATAACAGAATATATTTTAATGGTACTAGAGCATAATAACAGAATATATTTTAATGGTACTAGAGCATAATAACAGAATATATTTTTTCCGTGGTAGGCTGTGAAATAGTAACTTTAGAGCCTAAAAACATAGCTAAAATCCATTTTTTCATTACGTGGACTTAAAAAAATCTTTTCATTACTCCTAGCTGTAAAGAAAAATTCTTTTACGTCCTAAAAGATTTTTATTTTCCGGCGGGTAGTTGTCAAAACATCCGTTAGTACCGCTGCAGTCTTTGTAGATATGCTTCTAGTACGATTAAAATCCGCTAGATGTCAATGCGTTTTATTTATCTTTTCTTATAGTGTAACCTCTTTTTAAGGTTTCTTTTTTTAAGTCTTAAGTATGTACTAATATTTGTTATTATTATATATTGATTAGTGATTAATATTTAATGTTTTTTCATTGTCTGCTACCTCGGAAAAAATAGCATATGCTACGCGACTGTGAAGTGTTTTTTCTTTACCTTGGCAATATTTACTGTCTCGCTTCGCTCGACAGTAAATGTAATTGCCGCGGTAAAGAAAAAACTCACTTCACAGCCTAGTAACATAATATACTATTAATGGTACAAGAGCATAATAACAGAATATTTTAATCGTTCAAGAGCATAATAACAGAATATGTTAATGGTACTAGAGCACAATAATATAATATATTTTAATGGTACAAGAGCATAATAACAGAATATTTTACTAGTGTCAGCGCATAATAACAGAATACATATTTTAATAGCACAAGAGAGAATAATCATTTATATAACCGAGTCGTATTCCCTGTTTTGTCGCAAATATGTTTAAAATATATCGGTATGGTACTAAATATTAATAATATACCGTTACATTACAGTAAGAACTTATTTATTCCGGCTGATTTATTTATTTATTACCTAACAGTAGATGCATTCATTTCTATACCGTACGATAATTGCCCAACCCAGGGGCGTGGTCATTAACATCCTTAAGCATTTAAAAAATAAATAATTTGAAAAACCTTTAAAGTGATAATTCAATGACAAAACAAACAAATATTTTTCTCTCTCATATATATAATATAATAATAATATTATTACGTCAATAAATACATTAACGTTTAAAATGAAAAATAATTGTTAAAATAATTTCCTAAGTTACTTGCTAAGAAAGATAAAGAAAGTAATTAAAAATTGCGTGGAGAAAGATAAGATTATTTAGTGTTAAACGAAAACTATAAATTAAAAAAGACATGATAAATTAATTAACTTGCATAAAAATATATATATTATAGTGAAATGACTGAGAATGCTCTTTCAAGCTGGTTCATAATAACTAATAACCTATTACTTTTTTATATTGCTAATTTTAAGGAGTCTTTGGACACCGGAAATCCGAGTTCTATTCCCTACTCCAGTAGCTACTTAAGTAAAGTTGTTGCCGTCTTTTCAATTGCTGATACAGCGGTTTATATTGCTAATTTTAAGGAGTCTTTGGTAGCTCAGTGCTATCTTTCATGCTTTGGACGCCAGAAACCCTAGTTTTACTCCAGTAGCTACACAATTCAAGTGGTTGGCGTCCTTGGTAGCGTATTGCTATCATTGACACTTTGGATGCCAGAAACCCTATATGTAGTTCTATTCCCGACTTCGGTAGCTACATAAGTAAAGTGGCTGGCGTCTTTCCAATTTCCTTATGCCAATTACAGCGGTTTAATTACCAAGAACTCCAATGCTTCCCAGGACTCCTTAAAATTAGCAATACAAACCTCTGTAAAGTGGGTGGCGTCTTCAGTAGCTATATAAGTAAAGTTGCTGGCGTCTTTTCAATTGCTGATACAGCGGTTTATATTGCTAATTTTAAGGAGTCTTTGGTAGCTCAGTGCTATCTTTCATGCTTTGGACGCCAGAAACCCTAGTTTTACTCCAGTAGCTACACAATTCAAGTGGTTGGCGTCCTTGGTAGCGTATTGCTATCATTGACACTTTGGATGCCAGAAACCCTATATGTAGTTCTATTCCCGACTTCGGTAGCTACATAAGTAAAGTGGCTGGCGTCTTTCCAATTTCCTTATGCCAATTACAGCGGTTTAATTACCAAGAACTCCAATGCTTCCCAGGACTCCTTAAAATTAGCAATACAAACCTCTGTAAAGTGGGTGGCGTCTTCAGTAGCTATATAAGTAAAGTTGCTGGCGTCTTTCCAATTGCAAATGCCAATTACAGCGGTTTATATTGATGGAGCGAGACAGGGCGCCGGTTTCAGAGGGGGTGCCAAAAAATCCGGAACTCTCGGAAATCGCCGACCTTTTTTTGCTTGTCGAATGCCGGAAACTCGGAAACTACCACCCCCCTCGGTCTCCTAAAATAATAGGGGGCGCCATAAATATGGTCTGTCCAGGGCGTCATGTACCTTAGGTCGGGGCCTGCTTGTACAGGCTGTTATTATTATTATTATTCTTTTATGTTTGTACTTCGTGTTATTACCTTATAGTAGAAGTACAAAAAGAATCATGTGACTTTTTTATTTCAGAATTGTCATTGGAAAATGTTTAAAAACAAGTTTTATTTCAAAACTTCATTCAAAGGGATATCATTTTTTTTAGTTTTTTATTTTATAATGCGTATATAAAAAATAAATGTTTTTATTGAATTTTACATGCATTTTTATTTTTTTAATAATTTAAAAAAGATAGATCAAAGTACTACAGAATCAATATTATTTAACATAAATTGTTTACATTTCATAGTCATTATCTTATTTAGAATTATTATTATTATTTTTCTTTCTAGTTACTTATTGTTTATTTAAAAATAATATTTATGTTTTAATAATAATGAATAAAAATTAAGTCGAAACATCAAGAAAATTGAACTAACTAACGTAAAACATAAAAGGGAGATAAACACAAAAGTTTTGACGAAAAACATATAAATATATGATATCTTTATGTATGAATTATTAGTAGTATAGATATGCGAGTTAGGAATTAGCTCTATGAACTGTAGATGGGGAAATTTAAGCATATATTTATACACATATGACGCAAACGGATGAAGATGTAGGAGGGCATAAAGCGAACATGTAAATTGACGTTGATTTGTATGCACCACAAATGTTCTGCGTGCTTTATTTTTAAATAGATGTTAAAACGCAAAACGGGTCTTTTATTCATGTTTTGTATAAAGAATTATGTTGAAAAAAATTATTTTTAAATTACGAATGGTTTATGATTCTTAGTATAATTCTGATATTCTTGTTTATTATTATAACTTACCTTTAAGATTACCGTTCCTCTTTTATTATACTTTTTACACAACAATTAAGATTGACATGCATTTCTGACGTATTGAATATGCTTAAAATTTACTATTTTGTTTTACATTATCAATTTTAAAATTACCATCTGTCCAAATGAAAAACTTATATATTTTTAGGGTCCGTAGGCAAAACCAAGGACCCTTATATTTTCCTGCGTGTGTCTGTCCGTCCGTCCTCTCGCGTGCTCTCACGGCTACACCTTTCGTCCGATCACTTTGAAATTTGGCATGTATGTGTCTTGTACCTGCCCACATATTTTAAAAATATAGCGACTTAAAAAAATTTCTTTTTTAAAAAATAGGGTAAAAAAAAGGGTTAAAATTATTTTATTTTTTTTTCGACACTGTGAGGGGTATCATATGAAAGGGTATGTCGAGCTGATTACAAAAATATATAATTCTTTAGATATAACTGTGACAGGGCGGGCGTGGGCAAGTTTGAAGTGGGTGTGAAACGTGTCCCCCCCCCCCCCCTTCTATCTCGCTTATGTGAAGTGCAAAAAATCTGAAAAAATTCCTGAACATTCTTCGACCAAAAGTAAAGATACCACTTTTTGGAAATTTCGAAAAAAATATTATTTTATTTTTTATTGACAAAATACGTTTTTTATAGTTATGGTCTTTTCGATGTATTTATATGGTTGTAGTCCGGTTTAGTGGCAAAAAAATACTTTATCAGAGTGTGTTTTGAAAATATCAGACCCTTAGAATGGTTCAAAGTAAGCTTTTTAGCATTTTTAAAAAACACTGTTTATACACTTTACAGTTAAACACTATATAGCGTGGCCTACGGACCCTCGCTGTGTGCTGACTAGCTCACACTTGACCTGTTTATTGTTTATTTCTACTTCAGTCTTTACAACAGGGATTACAAGCTTATTCTCTTATAAGTAATCAAAACAAATGTTTCCTCTTTTATAACTATTATGGTTGCGACATTAAAAATTGTCATCTTGAAATATCGTTTAAGATTACATTTCTTTCTTTTTTTAGGGGTTCGTTGGTAAAACCAAAACAAGATTATAGTTTCGTTCCTGCGTGTCTGTCTGTATGTCACTCTGCACGGTTCCAATAACTTTTGAATCAAAAGAGATAAAAACATGAAACTTTGTAGTATTAAAGATCGATATGTCGCGCACACGGGAAAAATATTGTGAACTTAAAATTATCAGCTGTTCATTTATTTATATCTTTAACGCCTACCGATATTTTCTAAGGCTTACTCATCTGTATATTATATAAAATCTAGATACTACAAATTTACTGAGTTTGTAATGTCTGACTGACTCATGACGATATCTCTGGAACTACTGTACCAATGACCATAAAATGTTGTAGGTAGGTTTCTATTAATTCCTAAGTAATAATAATAATAACAATACAAATTTATAATACCTACCTACAAAATTTCATGGTCATATAGGTTTAGTGGTTCCAGAGATATCGTGTTGAGTCCAAGGATCTTATATAAAGCGGATGTATGTAATGTTAAGAAGGGCTTTAAGGCAAAAAAGTGACCCCATGAAGGTAAGAGAAATTGGAGAAAAAGTCATACTGCGCATGCTCCACGACCTTTGAACTGGGACAAATTACCTTTTTTAACAGGTTATAACCTGACACTATAAACAAATTCTTGGTAACCTATAACCAAGAGGAAGGTAATTTGTCCCATTGGAGCTAACATTTTACATATCTTCATGGGGTCACTTTTTTGCCTCAACCCTCTATCCCTTTTATATAAGATCCTTGGTTGAGTCACTCAGTCATTATAAACTACAGTCATCATGATCTCAGTCAAGTATATTGATTGTTTATCTCTCTAATTGTCAAAAGCTTGTTTCATCATGACATTAAACGCTTCTGCTAGTGGAAGTTTCATAACGCATTTTTGGTAGACAACCTTAAGTCATATTGATGAATCCCACCGGAGGTAACCTACGTATCAGTTATACTTAAGAGAACTATCTATCTATGTATTGTTTATAAATTTGTTGTTGTGAAAGCCGGATATGAGTAGGAGGCACTTTGGCGTACAAAAATAAGCATATACGTACTTTGGCTCTATATATATACAATCTATTTTGAGGTTAATTCTATTTTTAGGGTTTCCTCTACTTTTGTAAATTAACTAAATTAATTATCTACTAAGTATTATTAGAATAAAAGGTATTTAGGGTACGTAGGCCAAACCGGGGGTTTTCATAATTTTCTGCGTTTCTCTGTCTGGAGGTCGTTACCACACCTATTTCATTCGGAAAGTACCTACTAAACACAAACATTTTTAACTTTGAAGTTATGTTATGTGTAATAAACCCAAACACAAAAAAATATATATAGAAGCCCGAAAAATTCATCCCAATTTTTTTTTTCGGAAATGCAACGTGTTAGTTTTAGCACCTATTTATCTTTGGGTCATGTTTCTTTTAAAATTTCGTTTTTCATGCTCGCCCCTCTATTTCTTTGACAAACCAACGAAAATATCACAATTATTCTTTATCAAAAAACTAACAAAAAAATGTTTAGGAACTTGGCATACGTCGTAATATTTTGTAAGAAATAATTCCTTGAATATATAATCTTGGGAGCGGTTTGAGCTAGATACTGCGGAGACGTCGGTAGTTTCAGTTGTTGCCCTAGGCGCGAGGCGAGAGGGAGAAGGGGCACCCCCTCGCGCGTGTCTAATGAGCGCGCCCTTAAATTGTTACTTTTACTGTTACAAGTTGTTGTTTGCTAGATTTTTAAGGCACATTCGCTAATCTAGTAAAGTTACACTATAGTGAACCAAATGAACAACATAATAAAGCTGTTAGAACTTAGTATAATTTGGAAAATTTTCTACTATATAAGGGTTAGCGGTTTGTAAGAAATAATGTCCTCCCTTTGAAGGACCCTTGGGTATAGTTTCATTGCGTTTTAACTATAAAAATACATTTAAAGGCATTTGCTCCATCTCATTGTAATAAATGGATTAAATTATGACTAGAGAGGTTAATAAAAGTAACACTACAATATTGTCACCACAATTTTGTATGCAGTGTTGTTACTTTTATTAACCTATAAAATTGTGGTGACAATATTGTAGTGTTACTTTTATTAACCTCTCTAGTCATAATTATGAAGTGGTACCACAAAATCTCAGTCAAAACAACCAATTAAATGGATTAAATGTTCTAATTAAAACAAAATTTTTAAATGACCGCCATGTTGAAACGGGTGAGGCGACGGAGCCTTTGTCTGTACTCAAAGTACATACTTGGCTACTTTCATTATTTATAGACACATAAAAAATGCACTTGGCCGTCACTTGGCTTGTGATTCTCAAGAACACTTTCATGCCAATTGAGCTTACGGTGGAGAAATGATGTTCATCCAGAGAATGATGTCCAATGATGTTCAGTATGAAATTCCTAAGTATTATTTAAATTTGGGTGAATTTTTATCAGATTATCTTTCCTCTTCAGGTATACTTATTCGACGGTATAAATTCTCTTGACATGGTTTTCTATTTCTATTTATTTAAAATTATAAACAAATATATATATATATATTTTTTTTTTAAATATATAATTTTTATAATTTCATTTTATTTATTTTTTTTTCCAAAAAAAAAAATATACTCTCCTAATTTTACCTGGGAAAAAGAATTGCAAATAGTAATAAAAAATATAATGCAATCATAAAAATGATTATATACATTTAGAATAATCATCAGTGCGTTGAGAAACCGGTCTGAATTCGAGAAATTTCCTCAGCCTACCCTGGCCTAATTAACACATTAATTGAAGCGAGCGTAAGCGAGCTTCTTACATTCAACGAAATATGCATCTTGTCTGTCTGTCTGTCTGTCTGTCTGTCTGTCTGTCTGTCTGTCTGTCTGTCTGTCTGTCTGTCTGTCTGTCTGTCTGTCAGTAACGTTTACGCGTGTGACGATAACTTGAGTAAAAGTTGACCAATTTAGTTGAAATTTGGTATACATGATCTTCTTACTAATACTCAGGCTAAGTTCGTTGGACAGCGTGATCCGTCCAAGAGTTCGCGCGCAATGCTCGCGTAAACGTGAGCTTCAAATTTAAAATTGGAATTTCAGGACGGGAAAAAATTCTATCATCACCTACTCGATGAGACAAACATTTTTTTCAAATAACATTTTTCAGTAAAACCAACAATGACACTGCTATGATTTAATAAAGATCGCTAAAACTATTAAAGCGGACCTAAACGTTTAAAATAGAGAAAACAACCTTTTTACCGATATCTTACGTTCTAACGTAACGATCTTAATAAAACCATGTACATCGTCTAAAGTACAATTGAAACAAGTATGTAAAATTTCAACTTGATACATGCAGTAGTATTTGAGTAATGAAGTGATACATTTATAATATTAGTTTAAAAGCTATTCCGGGTGGTTAAGATTCTTATAGTCGTTTCGTGTGTAGGTTTGTTATGAAGTAAAGCTTTGTACCGAGTGCCCCCACTCTACCCCTTACTACCCTCTTCCACTTATCTTCAACTATGACATTCATCATGATTAACAAATTTCAATATTCACTATTTTATTGCAATACGCTCGCTTCAATGATAGAGCCACGCGATGCCTAGTTATAACCCAGTTTTAACTAGTACGGTACATGAGTCTGTCTTCATCAGTTGACTAAACTTTATTTGTGATGATATCAAAATGTCAACGCATTTTTATTATAAACCGGTTTAGTCAATACATGACTTCGTCTTCATCAGGCGACTAATCTCTATTTGTGATGATCATCTGGTTGAATGCAACCGTTATCTATCACCGGTCACAGTTATCATATCACGCCACGTACCAAGGAATACTCATTTATCAAAAACATTTTTATTATTTACCGGTTTAATCATTATTACATTAGTCTGTCTTCATCCGTTGACTGATGACCGGTTGAAACCAGTTTGAATTATAAATTAGCTAGATGGATTAAAAAAATGAATTATATAATATCGTCTTAATTACCTATTCTTACAGCATTGTATTTATATATATAGATATATATATATATATATATATATATATATATATATATATATATATATATATATATATATATATATATATATATATATTTATATTGTACTTATTTGTAACAGTTATAATTTATATTGCAACACATTTATGTGCACATATGAAACGTGAATACTAATTAAACGTGTAAATACTGTATATACTATATATATATATATATATATATATATATATATATATATATATATATATATATATATATATATATATATACTATATATATATATATATATATATATATATATATATATATATATATATATATATATATATATATATATATATATATATATATTTATTTTATTTGTATTTATACTTGAGAGAAAATTGTGTAATGTTTAAAAGGGGCTATGCAATTTTTTTTTTTAATTTGTCAATTACGTTGGTTGCATTTACACATCTTCTGTTTCCATTTAAAATTAGATTAAACGAAAAATATATTGCGTGGGCCACACCTCCTAGAAGATTCTTTGTCGTATGATTATAAATATTTTTGTTTTTTTATATAAATGTTCATCAACAACATTTATTAATGAGAGAATAAAACAAAAATAAATAACAGTAGGTATATTGGTAATATTAAGAATTAGCCAGTGAAAGAGGGGATTGATTTCTAATACCTGGTGTTATCTAGCTAACTTCTGATTGGTCGGAATACTATTATTTTTTTTAAATTCAATGCCAAACATTGTGACGATGACACCTCACGTGGTTTAACTTAGGACAGACGCCAAATCCAAATTGAGAGTCAGTAAGGCCGAACGTGTGACTCGTATAACCTCGTTGGTAAAAACCGTCGCGTTCCTAGCATAGAATTCACTTCTTAAACTACGCTCTTTTAGAAATTTCATCTGAAACTAATAGTGTAATCACTTTAAATTCTCTTACTGCTCTGTATTCTTGTAGTACATTAAAAGTGGATCGATAAAAAGAAAAATAATAATTAATTAAATAATAAATAAATTCAACTATATTTATTTAAAAAGTGTTGATTTTAAAAACTGTAATTTTGTTTAATTTATTTCATTGCTTAAAAAGTTTTTAAGTGGTTAAAAAAATAGATATATATTTATTTAGTGGGTCTAGTCATTTATTTATATTGTTATATTTATAAGTTCGGCTGTTTTTCTTTGTCGGTCGTTGAGCTGTTTGTATAACATGGATTGAGACGTAAAAATCTAGAATTTATTTTTAGTTGTAAAGAGATATTTAAAGTAAAGACGTCTTTGTTGGAGCCTTATTTTTAAAGTGAGTTTTTTTTTTTTTTTTTTATTTATTATTGTTTTTGTGCTAAATGAAATTATAAGATATGCAAATATAACAGTGTATTAGAACTATTTTTGTATTTTAATTTTCTAAATTAAAAACCGAGAGTATGTTATTAATTACAATCGGGTTTTTGTCCACCTCAGTCCGGTACAGTTCATATCTAACCCTCTTTATTGGTTTTATAAGTTTACTAATGATAATTATGTTATGATAATTAGTTGAAACCAATCTGTTATTAGATTAAGATATTCGCTGATATGTTATTTTTTTAACTGAACTATGAGTAAAAGATAATAGAATAAAAAATGTAATTCCAATAAAGACCGGTTTATTCCATTTTAGTTGGTTATTATCGGTTCACTAACCTAAACTAACCAAACTATTTTTTATTTAATAACTATTTATTTACCTCTGGAATGTATACTATTTAAAAGTATATTCATTGCGTTTTATTCTTTTTCTACGAGTAAAGATAAAATTAGAGAAATATCCTACAATAGCAAATGTAATTCCAATAAAGACCGGTTTATTTCACATTAATTGGTTATTATCAATTCACTAAAAACTAACCAAACTTTTTTACTACTAATTTATATTATTTAAAAGTGTATTCATTGTGTTTTATTCGCCATAAGTAAAGATAAAATAAAAGAAATATCCTACATTAGCAAATGTAATTCCAATAATGACCGCGGTTTATCCCACTTTAATTGGTTATATATATGAGTTCACTAAAAACTAACTAAACTATTTTGCTACTACAATGTAAACTAATTAAATAATTATTCATTGTGTTTTATTCTCTAGAAATTAAAGTGAAAATAAAATTAGAGAAATATCCTACAATAGCAAATGTAATTCCAAGAAAGACCGGTTTATTCCACATTAATTGGTTATTATCAATTCACTAAAAACTAACCAAACTATTTTACTACTAATTTATATCATTTAAAAGTGTATCCATTGTGTTTTATTCGCCATAAGTAAAGATAAAATGAAAGAAATATCCTACATTAGCAAAAGTAATTCCAATAAAGACCGCGGTTTATCCCACTTTAATTGTTTATATTATACGAGTTCACTAAAAACTAACTAACTATTTTACTATTATGTACATTAAAAACTATTTAAAAGATTATTCATTATGTTTTATTCTTTAGAAATTAAAGATAATAAATTAATTAAAGTGAAAATAAAATAAGAGAACCATCCTACAGTAGTAAATATTTCATATATTTCAGTCCGGTTGTTGTGACTGTAGTGATAATAAGATGGTTCATAATTTCCCCCCCCCCCCCCCCTATAAAGAAATTAAAAACTACGGATGTATCTTTAAATTTGTTTTGGGGGCTTATTGCGGCTAAACTGTAAGTCTTATCGAAAAACAAATTACACCAGCGGTAACTGATGATTTTTAAACATCGACAACTTTGGTCCTATATGACTTTTTATCGTACCTCCATCGAGTGTACCCTAGACACAGCTAAATTTGATAAATTTTAATTTTTTTTAATTTTTAACTTTGGTGTCTGGAATTGTTGACTGATTTAATTTCTGATTGGAGCGCTTAAATATCACTCTAATGCTCTTAAAACCAAGCATATTTATTATTATATAAATTCTTCCTTTTTGATGAGAACATGAGTTTGCCGTGACACGTAACCACTTTTTTCCAAGATTGTTATTTTATGATGTTTATCATTTGAAGGGCCTCAATTTTTTACTTTTGAGCTGTATCAATGCTTTTTTTAAAAAAACAAATAATTGGTACATGCACTTTTGTACCTAATTTTTTTTGCAGATTTTTAAGTGCTAAATTTCGAAATTTGGTAACTTTGATCGAGCATATTTCTAGCTTGATAAATTGTAAATTGAAAAATAACAACTGATTTATTATCTTTTCGACGCCTTTTTTTTAAAAAAAAAAAAAGACGTATAATTTGTAAAACGATTGCCGACAAAATACACACTTTCGACCTATAAGATATATTAATCAATTAAAAACGAGCAAATTTTAATTTAGCCACGCCCAGAACTATTGTGATTGGTCGGTTTGCGGTGGCTCCGTCCTCCTACATCCCCTAACATCCTCCCCCCTCCACTTAAAATTTTATGCCGGCAGAGCTGGCATTATAAATTTGTTTGAGCAAACAGCAAATGATGTTTGCGCAAACATATTTGACGTGTGGCCTAAATTTGCCCGACATCAGGTTTGCGCAAAATGTTTGATCGTGTATGCGGGGGCCTTAAGCTTGTGTAATGTGACTGAGGTTCCACTGGGAATCGAACAAAGGACATCTCACTTAAAAATTATAGGAATTTCACTTTCTTTAAACCTATTTATCCAAAGTTAAATCAAACTAGCAAAAAGTATTGTCCAATTTATAAAAATTGGTGGAAAAAGTTTTAAAAATTAAACATATTTTCATTAGAAACTTGACAGAGCCCCCCTCTGTCAAGTTTAAAAACCCCCATTTTTTTCTCTCAATCTATCCTAGTTTAAAAGTTAAAATTTATATAAAGGAAAAATTAGATAGATAGATCCATTTATTACCAAATTATAAATACATATACACTTATACACATAACAATAATTTACCTGCTGGTAAATCGGCCTAAGCTATGGGGGAAAATAGAATTTAGCCTTTTAAATTACTAAATATATATGTTGAAAGAAACAGCCATATTTTTGATAGTGACAACAGAAAAAGTTAAAAAGAAATTTATAATTTTTAGAACTCGTTAAAAAGATCTTAATGTAGATAATAACTAGAATTTTTCCCGCGTTTCGAGCGGGGTTCATGCTAGGAATCAGTGGCTGTAACGTATTGCTAACATATTGTATTATCGTATGTAGGCTACGTCATTAGTCATTAAATATAAAGCTTTTATTGTTATTTTTGCTTCCGAGCTTACCGAAGGTAACGGAAGCATTGTGTTCACTTTTGAGAACTAAAAACTTTTATGCCTCCGATTTTAAAAATTCCAAGACAGAAATCCGTTTCAGACATCAGAGAACATTTTTGGTATCGTGTCTGTCTGTCTGTCTGTCGGTCTGTGTGTCCGCGAATTATGAAACGTGCGACGATAACTTGAGTATATGTCGACCATGTTCATTTTACCAATGCTCAGGACGAGTTCGTTGGACAACGTTATCCGTCCAAGCATTCACGAGCAACGCTCGCGTAAACGTGAACTTCAAATTTAAAATTGGAATTTTAGGTCGGGAATAAAATCTAACTTCATCTATTCAATGAGACAAACATTTTTTTCAGAATTCAATTTTTTAGTAAAACCAACAGCGACACCGCTATAAAGTGTTAAAGATCGCTAAAACTATTAATAGTTTTTACACTATAAACAATATAAGAATAAGTAATGTAATAAAACTATAATTTTAATGTTAATATAACAATAAAGTACATGATAGGATGCGAGGAAGCTATGTGCCACACTAATTGGCAGTCTATTTTTTTTAGTTTAGTTTAATAACAGAAAATGGCACTGACTGGCTTTAAAAAGACAGAAAAATATAGTTTCCTTAACATTTTCATGCTTTTTAATGAACTTTTCAAAAAAAGTAACAAAAATTAAGGGTCAAGAGGAAACCACGTTCATTTTTTTCTTTTTGATTCATTAAACTATGCCTTAAGTACTTGAAACATTTTTCTTAATTATTCCTACTTTAAAAGTTATAGCAGTTTGATCCACTTGAATGAGACAGCCTGTATATATTGTATATAATATTGTGTTGAAATAAACAATTAACAATTACTTAGAACAAAGCGAAAACCATTTAACCTGAGATACAATAAGCTTTACTGAGAAAAGTCGATCTATGATTTAACACGCCACTTCATTGTTAAGTTTACCGAGCGGATTATTTCAGTCAATTCCTATAGAGTTGTTGAATGCATCGCGTGATCGGTTATTTTATCCAATGAACCAATAGCAAATAAGCATTCTAAGTCAAGTTTCAAGGGCTTGTCTTATCATATGTGGTTCCCTGCAAAAAAAAATATAAATTTTGATTTCACAACACACACATATATATATGTATTGTGTGTATTAAGTAAATATTTGACATTCACTTGTGAAATGTTATCGTGCATGTGTCTACACTGATAACATATATATATATATATATTCACACACACACACATATATATATATATATATATATATATATATATATATATATATATATATATATATATATATATATATATATATATATATATATATATATATATATATATATATATATATATATATACAGAAAACAAACAAAACTCAGGTTTCGGTCACAAAAAACGTCTTTATGTTACAATCCCGACGTTTCGGTTTTTACTTAAAACCTTCTTCAGGGGCCGTAAAACATCTAAAAAACGACTCCGGACGGCTACGGGATTGTAACATAAAGACGTTTTTTGTGACCGAAACCTGAGTTTTGTTTGTTTTCTGTTTATATTTACGGTCGAGTATTTATTCATATATATATATATATATATATATATATATATATATATATATATATATATATATATATATATTTATATATATATATATTCACACATATATATATATATATATATATATATATATATATATATATATATTCACACACACACATATATATATATATATATATATATATATATATATATATATATATATATATATATATATATATATATATATATATATATCTTCGTATTTAGTCGTGCCTAATATTAAAAGACTAACTTTTGCGATATTTCGACCCCTCCATGTGTCATTATCAAGTTAAGATACTTGTAGTGGTTAAGGCTAATGGAATTTTCTTATGATTGAATTTTTTTTTTTGTAGAATAAATATATCAAAAAAATTGTGCAGTATAAATAATTAATGAATAAATTTACTCATATATTTGAAAAAAAAAAGGTGCAACATGAGTTCATGTGAGATTTTTTAAAATGTATTTATCGTACTCTTTTTCTTAGTTTTAATTATATATGGGTTTAATTTTCAAATAAAATGTACCTTTAGGGAAATCAATTTGGCTACGTAATAGAAAATTAAAATAGGTCTTAGTCATGATAATATTGATTATTCTGGCACATTAGGGACTTAGGATGACATTTTCATTCAAGAACAGTCAGTTTCAATTCATTTACATACATTAGAAGTGGCGGTTACATTATTACACACATTTCCTATTTTATTTTCTTCTTGAAAGTTGTTCTGACAGGTCCCATGTTTCTCTAAATTAATTTTTTGTTTACTTAGCTTTGTTTTGACACCTATTAGTCTTTATTCGATTTCACTATCTAACTCTTCCTTCTTAATATTCGCCTCTATACTCTTTTGGGTTTGATTGAAGTTTCTCCAAATGTTTTCTATTTGTTCCAGTCTAGTTATTATTTCTTCTAATTCTAAATTTTCTACATGGATTTTTGTCGGTTTTTGTTAATTGCGCTTTAACCACTGCTCTTGATTTTCGTAACTTACCCAAGATTTCTTCAGTTTTATCACTCGTCGCCATTGTTGAATACACACAAAACAATATAATACATAAACTATACTTTAATATTACAACTAAATCTAATATACATTTTTATCTGGACACAACATAACAATTATTTATAAGAATTAATAAAGTGTCAGTGTTGTCAGTTACCTGTCACATACATGTGACATCAGAGTGTTACTATCATAAAAACCGAATTTGTTTTAGATTTTTTTTTCTCTGTTTTTATGAAACGTTACTAAATTGTATATATGACGTAAATATTCTCTTCCATTCTACCAGAAATATTTGCCATTTTTTAAAAAATAGTAATGAGTGTTACATTTATTATTTTTTAATGTTTTCTCAAAGCTTCAAAAATTTAAAGGATACGTTTTCAGTGCATTGTAATAAACGTTTTTATTATAAACAAGAAGAAAAAATCATTTATCTCCAGTAGGGAAAAAAGTTATGATTTTGAATTAGTTTAGAGGGACTAAAACAGGTCTTTTCCTCCCTGACTCAAAAAGTAGGGAGAAAAAGTAAAAGTAGGGTGAAAAAGTTAAGTAGGGCAAAAAAGTAAAGATTGCAACTTAATTATTTCATAAATAGTAGAAAATGTATGGCTAATGTAATGAAGTTGTTGAAATCAGGTTGGCGGCACTGCGCTTTTTTGACCATGTTTATCTTTGTTTACAACATTATAACCTGCATCTAAATAACCTTCTATTTGAGTTTAATTCCAATTCTTATTTGTTTTTAATATTGAATCTCTTATATCTGCTATTAAAAGTTCTAATAATTATTGTTATTTATTAAAAAAATAAATAAAAACTGTGCTATGGACGAAAATGTGTATTTTCTTCCTACTGGAGATAAAATATTGTATGTACCTCGTGAGTAAAGTGCTATTTTTCCCCTCGCGACAATTATCTCCCTCGGCTGCGCCTCGGGAGCTAATTAGAGTTATTCCCGAGGCGCAGCCGAGGGTCTACGTCCCCCTAACAGTCTAAGTCCCTCGGCTTCGCCTCGGGATTTAGGGACTATGGTTCCTTCGGCTTCGCCTCAAGAACCAACTTTTTTCGCTCAGGGAATAATGGCTTACTTTACTCCCTAGGTGCATAAATAACTATTTTATTTAATAAAAAAATATTTGGACACGACGACCCATAAGACTTTTTTTTTATTCATGTAACACTCATTTTTCATTTCATTACATTACATTTCGGTAACACTCATCACACATTTATATATTGGACCTAGAAAAAATTAAATTTTGACACAAACTTTTATTTACAATTTTTTTTTACATACTGCATATTTATTTTTTGTAAAATCATTAAACTAAATAATTCTTTTTAAGTTCTAGAATATACAGTATTGTAGATAAACAGTATTGTAACACTCATTACAGGTAACACTCATTACCATTACATTTTTAACTTTAAAAAATCTTTCCTCAGAAACCATGTTTCTTAATTAAACCAATTTAATGTGTACTGAATATATTAATTAATAACTACTAGATCATATTAATAACATAAATAAATTTTGAGTACAACAACAAAAAATTCTAGTAACACTCATTACAATGAATAAAAATATTAATTGTAGAGAAGAATGAAGTGCTATTAATCCAAAAAGTCGTTGATTACTGATGTAAATGTCTTCTTAATATAAACAATCCCTAATCCCTCCTTCTTTCTTTCATACTCACCCTCTAATTCAGCCAATTTCTTATCATCAGTAACACTCATTACTAAGCCCTTGGGACTTACATATAAATATATATTTGTTTCGTTTTTTACTAAAGTTTTATATTTTCCCATCCCATTTATATAATCTTGGATATTTTATTTGGTAAAAAAAATTATAATAAAAAAACTTTTGAAAAAAATGAATAAAAATCACATTACTTGTTATCAAAACTACTGTGGGACGGAACATTCATTACGATTTTTAATATTAAAATTTTTTGAAGCAAGAAATTTTTTCCGTATAAACCACAAAATGACCCTGATTAACACAATAATAGACAGACGTCTGATCAATAAACCTAAAGGTTTTTTTTTATTTTTCATTAATATGAATTTTTTTAGTTACAATAAAATTTTAAAATCTTGGGACAGAAAAGGTACATTTTATTTAAAAATTACCCATATATATAACTTTACAAAAAAAAACCTTTTTTCACTAACCACTTCAGTTGTCAGTTTATTAAGAATTATTTAAGGAAGGTGTCGAAATACTTTTAAAAATCAGCATTTTAATTTCGTTAACCCAAGTACTCAAGAATTAAAATTTTTACAAGGAAAAATTTTACTAATTTTGTTTATAAATACATGATGTCATAGTTTTATCACTCAGTAAATGAATCAACACACATCTAAGAATTAATTAGTTTGTCTGACCACATAAACTGATATTGATACAATTAACTGATTAATCTTTAGATGTGTTTATTTATTTACTCAGTAATAAAACCACGGTATTATTTAAATACCACAAAATTTCCGTCAAAACTACTTATGAATTTATAACTGCATGTTGAAATCGTTGTAAATTTGTATTTTTTTTATCATTGTCTTATGAAATTACGATGGTTTTCGAATAACTCTTTTAATGGGGAAGATAAGTGTCCCTTGATGAATCGAAAAACTTTTTATAATTATTCCTCTTACGTTTGAAATACAATTAAAAGTTGAAAGCTTTTTTGTTTTTAAGGAAAATAAATATTTTTTTGTATTTCCGTTAGAACGAATATATACTTCATAGTTGTGATTGAAAAACATCAGTTATTTCTACTTTTCTTTGAATGTTTGACGTAGTTGTTTTTAATGGGAACAATTTCGAAGTAATTGGAAGTCAATTAATAATCTATTCATATAAGTGTCTTACTCTTTGTCTTATTTGATTTTTTTTTTCGGACTACAGTATTGGATGACCACAATAATATCACTGTCAGAATAATGTGAATCTGTAAATGGAGTCCATAAAGAGGTGGTTAAGTATAATTCCATTAAAACCATATAATATGCATTCCTGCCAAAAATGTTTATTCCGACCGCGACCGTAATGCTTATATACCATCAACAAAGATAGGACCTCAATATAAGCGTTTCCATAGGAAAGGATACGGCATAATGAGGACTGTATTTCATTAAAATATGTATGTCCTAGATAGTTTGATGTTTTCTCTGTTGTTTCTAGATTCAGCCTCTTATTTAAATTAAATAGGCGTCATGCGTCTATCTAAACACCAAGAAAACTAACAGAAAAAATGAGACTTAAAAACGAGTAAATTTATCAAAATTACAACGAATAATTGAAGCGAGCTTCTTACATTCAACGAAATATGCATCTTGTCTGTCTGTCTGTCTATCTGTCTGTCTGTCTGTCTGTCTGTGTGTAACGTTTACGTGTCCGACGATAACTTGAGTAAAAGTTGACCGATTTTGTTGAAATTTGGTATACATCTTCCTTTTACTAATACTCAGGCTAAGTTCGTCGGACAGCGTGATCCGTCCAAATGCTCGCGTAAACGTGAGCTTCAAATTCAAAATTGGAATTTCAGGACGGGAAAAAATTCTATCATCACCTATTCGATGAGACGAACATTTTTTAGTAAAACCAACAACGACACTGCTATGAATTAATAAAGATCGCTAAAACTATTAAAGCGGACCTAAACGTTTACAATAGAGAAAACAACCTTTTTACCAATATCTTACGTTCTAACGTAACGATTTTAATAAAACTTCATGTACATCGTCTAAAGTACAATTGAAACAAGTATGTAAAATTTCAACGTGATACAAGCAGTAGTATTTGAGTAATGAAGTGATACATTTATAATAATAATATAAAAGTTAGTACGGATGGTTAAGATTCTTATAGTGCATAGGTTTGTTTAGGAAGTAAAGCTTTGTACCGAGTACCCCCACTCTACCTCACACTACCCTCTTCCACTTATCTTCAACTATGACATTCATCATGATTAATAAATTTCAATATTCAGTATTTTATTACAATACGCTCGCTTCAATGATAGAGCCACGCGATACCTAGTTAGTCTACTGATCATATGTTTCTTTGACCATTTATTACATAAAAGAAAGTAATTCACTTGTTGAATGCTGTTGATATATTGATTCTAGGGGGGTGGAAGAGAGGGGGGGGGGGGGGGTCTTAAGTAACGAGGTAGGGTGGGTAGCAAGTAAATAGTGTTACCTCCTGCGTATTCCTACCTCCCTCATATAGTATCGAGCTTTAGACGCCACCTTTGTGCCGGGGTCAGCTGTTAGACGGTCGATCGAACGCTCAGACCTACCTCCTACGAACTTCTGTATCCCTGTTGAGTGGAAAACCCTAACGGTGCCTATGGACTAGAAGCTAAAAACCACGAAAATTTTTGTGCCGAAAGGTTACAATCTATTCTCTATGGTTACAATTGAACCTCGTCTCGTAAACAAGAGAAGGTTATAACTTGTGAACAAATGCGTTGTATAGTATGTTATACGTTAGTGTTTAGTTTAGTATTTTTATTCTTTATAATTAATGAATAAATTAAAATATTAATTTTCTTTTAAGTTGTACAGCCAAAAAATTGCGAAACAGAAATATTTACAGCTTACAGCAATGTACCTAAATAACAGGAATCATATTCGGAAATAATACATTTTTCGTAAAACTATTTTGGACTTTGCTTGGCTAAGACTTATAATAAAAGAATACTAAAGAGGGTGTTCTTTGTTTGAATAAAGTATATTGATATTTTAATTTTGCTGAATAAGCTTCAATATTCAATAGGACTTATAATTTATTATATTTCTTTAACAATAATACTATTCATTACTTTTAAAATAGACTACTTATTATACCTCGGAGTATAAAATAATGTTGATTTAATCAAATTAATCTTTGAAATCAACAAAACAGCTCCAGCTCACCTAAATTTCATGGAAGCTGCATTATTGCCTTTGTTGCAGTTTTATTGTTACATATAAATAAAATAAAATAAAGAAGAAACACGTCCTATTTCGTATGGTTGAACATATATTTTATTTCCTCTAGTTTTTTAAATCAGTCAATACATTTGATTTTTTAACATGAATTAAAGTAGTCATGTACTTTAATGAAATTCTTTAGAATTATATATCTATATATTTATATATTCACTATTTTATTTAATACAGAATTTTAGCTAAAGAAAGTTATTTGTTATTTTTTTTCGAGGTGTCTGTGTCTGTGTTCACACTAACGTTTTTACGTGTTTACAGAAGTTAAAAATTGGTGAAGTACGAGCTCTCTTTCTCTCTATTTACTTAAAAGGGTGTGAAAAAATTGTGATCAAAACAATCTTTTTTTATTGAAATAACAAAATAAAAAAACAAACATGGCACTAGGCACATTAGCAAATTACTCTAATTGCAATAAAACTTTGCTAAAGAAAAAGAAACAAAAACTGAAGCGGTAAAAAAAAACTATTATTATAGCCTTTTATTGTTGTTGTTCAGTTCGAACTATAACCTTCCGGCACAAAAATGTTTCGTGGTATTTAGCTTCTAGTGCCTAGGGACCTTTCTTGGCACTTTGAGGTGATGTATACAATCTACTCCTCTCGGTAATTCTACAGAACCCAAGAATAATTTAAAACTTCAGACAGTTCAAGAGGGTATATTACAAGTCAATATATCCACAATCCAAATCCAAGAAGGCTAACGCTAACATTACTGCGAATTATCCAAAATATTGTGTTATCGAGGTTTTAATTTAATTAATAAGTATTTATTACTCAAATCATTTACCCTATCATACCAAATCGCTTACCCAATCATCAATAATTCAACTATAGTCCCACATATTTTTTTAAGCATTCATCTTATTCAAACTAAACTAGGCATCGCGTGGCTCTATCATTGAAGCGAGCGTATAGTAATAAATCTGACCAAAAACCACTTGTGTGGTAAAAAAAAACACCCCGCCAAGTCTGAGGTCCAAAAAAGTTGTGAAATCAACTTTCTGTCCCGCCAAGTGATGTTGGCACTTTCTCCTGACCCAACACTGTCAACTTAGATATTTATCAGCTTCTTCTCCTTGGTGGTGTTCCTGCAGTACTTCCCAAAGTTAACTGGTTGTACCCCACGCATCCTCTGCAAAGAAAGTAGTAGTTGCACGGGGTCATTCCTTGAAAGCTTAATTTGTATATTACTTATTTCTATTTTATTTGCTTTTTGATAATGGGAAAGATTTACAGCAATGATTATTGTGGCATCGAGAAGAGCCTTCAACAACATTGTTAAAAGGCTTTCCTCACACCGCCAAGGAGAAGAAGCTGATAAATATCTAAGTTGACAGTGTTGGGTCAGGAGAAAGTGCCAACATCACTTGGCGGGACAGAAAGTTGATTTCACAACTTTTTTGGACCTCAGACTTGGCGGGGTGTTTTTTTTACCACACAAGTAGTTTTTGGTCAGATTTCATGACTTTTTGTACGGTCCCTAAGGAAGGATTCTCTAAACTGTTTATTCCCACACATTAGAGTCAAATAAAAGTGAAGTTAAGAGCTGGACAAGGCCTATGGAGATTGGAGAACTACGAGACCTATGACATTGAAAGAACTTAACATTCTTATAGTAGCAGCATAATATAAAGATTTTTAGCGGCATTTGGCCACCTAGATACACTAACGTTGCTATCATTTGCGCATATCCAGCTGGATCCTGACCTTATATAAGTAACGAAGTGACCCCTTAATACTGTCTTAATTATATACCTTAATTATAAAGTATATATGTTAAAAGTAACTAATGGTATAATTACAATAATATATATTATTATTACATATATTGTTGATTATTATTATTATTATTATTATCATTATATATATATATATATATATATATATATATATATATATATATATATATATATATATATATATAAAAATATATATATATATATATATATATATATATATATATATATATATATATATATATATATATATATATATATATATATATATATATATATATGTATGTAATAATTATTTTTCATATGTAATAATATAATATAGGCTCACTACTTCGCATGACGCTTACTTGGTTTCTCGCTCCACATTCAGCATAGGAATAAGTTGATTGATTGTAGGGGGGGGGGGATGTACTAGGGCTCTAGACAAATCCAAAAAGCCCTCATTTATTAAAATCGGTTCAGTAGTTTAGGCTGTAGGTGCGTCAACGTTAAAGTGACTGTTCGCTAGCTTGGTTTCTCGCTCCGCGTTCAGCGTAGGGATGAGTTATCTAAATTTTTTTGATCTAGGAATGCACTAGGGCCCTAGACGAATCCAAAAAGCCCTCATTCATTAAAATCGGTTCAGTAGTTTAGGCTGTAGGTGCGTCAACGTAAAATGAAGGAAGAATAAGAATAAGAATAAGAATAAGAATAAGAAGTCATCAAAACTACCATTTTCAAACCTATTTTTCTCTACTTCTACTTGACCGATTTCGACATTTTTTTTTTTTAATTTTGATCTACAGGACACGGCCTTCAAAGATATTAAAAATTATTTAGGTAACTTGTATGTATTCCACGCTGCAGACCCTCAAAAACCCTAGTTCGTCACCTACAGTATATATACACTGACAGCTTTTGTGAAATTTTAACTTTTTGACTTGGCGGGGCGGAACGCTGCTGCGTTCCTAAATATGTATTGAATATTAAAAAAATAGATAATCATGAATCACGATGAGTTTATAGATAATGAGTATAACAGAAGTACAGCGGCTATTAGTAAGGGAACCACCCCGCATTCTTACTATTCCTCTAACCACACATCTCCTTTTCAATTAGTAAGGAGTATTAGTAAGAGGATCATGTATACCAAATTTTAACTAAATCAGTCAACTTTTACTCAAGTTATCGTCACACGCGTAAACGTTACTGACAGACAGACAGACAAGATGCATAGTGTGTTGAATGTAAGAAACTCGCTTACGCTCGCTTCAATTATAAATTTGTTAGTATCTTAAACTCCCTTTTTAACTTACATACATATGTATTTGTTTTTTAAATTTATTTATTTAAATCTTCTTTTTTTTAAATTAATAACTCGCGTAAGTATTTTAGAGTCTATTGATCCTTTATATTCCTAAAGAAGATTTTATATATAAAGGTGAAATGTGTCAATATGATTATGTTCATCCGCGTATTATTGAAACTGAAAAGAAGGTATTTTTTATTTTTTTTTTTTTAAATCGTTAAGGCATTCATGTTTATTATAAATGCTTAATATCTTTAAAACTTCTTTACATTTACAGTAAAATATTTTTAAAAGAACACCACCGTTGAAATGATAAAGGAATTACCTAATTTTATTCTGTTGACTACTATTTATTGGTTGCAGTGGCGTAACTATGGGCCCGCATTGTGGGAGGGCCCCGGTACTAGGGGCCCCCAAATCTAATGTTCCTATGTCGATGGGGGCCTCCTTTAGAGCATAATAAATTCTATCTACCTTGTAATAATACTTCTATATCATTGTCAGGGGGCCCCATTCAGTTCTGAACGCGTCCTTTTTTTTTTTAGGGTTCTCGGGGGGGGGGGGGGGGGAATGCCCAAGCTACGCCACTGACACTGATTGGTTGTAATAATTGTCCTTTAAAATATCATTTTCCTGATTTTTTTAAAAACCCAAAAATTAGTTGAGCACTATTCCTAATACTCAATATCCCATATAGAATGTAAAGTTTTAAAATTATATAAAGGATTTTATAATTTAATGTGTCAAATCTTCGCATTGTGTTTCAGACTATGCTATACATTTTTTTTTAATGTGTTCCCATTATGTGTAATTTTTTTTTGTTTGGCATCTGGTCCAAGACCACAAAGCCATAAAAATTACTGAGATTATATTTAAATAATTTTTATATTAATGTGCGAAGTTATCTATATTTTTATCTTATAGAGCTTTTAATGAAGGCGTAAATGTGTTTGTAAACATCATAACAATTGCTTGATAACAAACTATTGTAATTGAAAGGTCTTTCGATATTGCATTTGAAAATATTTTCGAACATCACGTCTCTTTCTGGGCTATGTTTATTACATTCGAATATAATGTGGGTCAGAGTTTCGTGGATACTATACAATGAGGGCACATAGGAGAGTTCGCCAGCCCAAACCTATGCAAATAAAATTTGCAGATACCGTGATCAGCACGCAGTCTCAAAATAGCAACGACCATACCTCTGTTGCCATTTATGTCTTTAAACCAAGGCCGAAAGTGTGTTTTATGCTGGATTGATTTATAAAAAGAACCACTGTTGCCGTTTAAAAACCAGATTTGCCATTGTTGATGCGCTGAAGTTTTTATATAACTATATACATCACTTTATATGACATGCCAAAGTCGATTGGTAATTCTTCATCGATACTGCTTTCCTTCGCGATTTGATGCACCGTTTCGTTTGGAGCGATGCCGGCGTGTCCTTTCAGCCAAACAAACACTACATTTTTACTTAACGATAGTGGTTAAGACGCACAATTTCACTCAACAGGTAATTTTTTAGGATGCCCGATGTTTTATTATTTAAAGCCATAACTGTGCTAAAACTGTCCGTGAAAATAACAAATCGACTATGGTCCGTGTCTTTAATATGTTTCAATGCTTCGACTATAGCAGTTAACTCAGCTGAATAGCTTGAAAAATATTTGTTAGATTTGTTATCTTTAGACCTTTGCTGACGTTAGTGGATTGATCGAACAAAGCACACCCAACATTGTCGGAAGTTTTAGAGCCGTCGGTAAATATGTAAAAATGGTGGATTTCTGATAGCCGCTGGGTATTTAGAGTAGTCGTGTAGTTTATAACTGAGTATAGGGGTAATAAGAGCGTCGTATTTTAGTAGTGAAAAAGGTGAGTTAGTATACAGGGTGCGGTCCAAAAGTCTCCCCCCCCCCCCCCTCTTAACTTTTGAACGGTTTGAGATAAATTAATGAAACTTGGGGGATCTCTACCATGCAAAGGGAAGTTTGTTTTCATGCAATCACCCACTAGGGGCAACCACCCACTTTGCCCCCAGGCCACCCAACTTCAAAATTTCAAATTGGAGCGTATATTTTTGATAGCATATTTGGATTCTACGGTGAAAAATAATAAAATTTTACATGAAACTATTTTTTCTATCTCCAATATTTTGCCCCCTACAGGGGGGCAAAGATAGCAAAATAACCCTTCCGAAATAGTAAAAAAATAACACTTAGATCGTTATAAAATCTAAACGGTTTGAAATAAAGTCATGGAACTTGGGGGATCTGTACCATGTAAAGGGAAGTGTTTAATCATTCACTCGCGTACTAGGGGCAACCTCCATTTTGCCCCCAGGCGCTGAAATCTACGATTTTTATACCTTTGCCCCTCTATAGGGGGCAAAATATTAGAGGTAGAAAAAAAAGTTTTAAGTAAAATATTTTTATTTTTTGCCGTAGAATCTAAATCTGCTATCAAAAATATACATTCTAGGACAAAATTTTGAAGTTAGGTGGTCTAGGGGCAAAATGGGAGGTTGCCCCTACAGCGCGGTTGCATGAAAGCAAACTTCCCTTTACATGGTACGGATCCCCTAAGTTTCATTAATTTATCTCTAACCGTTTAGATTTTACAACGTATTATCGGTAGGGTAATTTTGCTATCTTTGCCCACCTATAGGGGGCAAAATATTGGGAATAGAAAAAAAAGTTTCAAGTAAAAGTTTATTATTTTTCACTGTAAAATCCAAATATGCTATCAAAAATATACACTCCAATTTGAAATTTTGAAGTTGGGTGGCCTGGGGGCAAAGTGGGTGGTTGCCCCTAGTGGGTGATTGCATGAAAACAAACTTCCCTTTGCATGGTAGAGATCCCCCAAGTTTCATTAATTTATCTCAAACCGTTCAAAAGTTAAGAAGGGGGGGGGGGGAGACTTTTGGACCACCCTGTATGTATAAATATTTTGGCGATAATTTGCTGTGTTAATAAAACAATCTGCTATTAGCGGGGACTTTTTCTTTTGCCAATATTTTGTAATGATTGATGAAATGTGAAATTTTAATGATTGATAAAAAAATAAGTGATGAAAATAGAAAAATATAAAATTAAATTAATTAAAAATTAAAAAAATAATAAATAATAATTGATAAAAATTGTAATGATTGATGATGAAATTATATGTAATTATTAGTTTTAATTGCATAGAAAATACATGTAGTTACTGTAAAATTATCAGTTATTAGTCAGGCGCCAAACATAATGTATTTTCCTCTTACGTATTTAGAAATATATAATCAGTTGTGTCCAACGAGGTTTTGACGAACTTATTTCCATTGAATATAATTTATTGAATTCAATATGAACTGAAATGAAGGTTTAACACATTTTTATGTTCCCTCGAGTCCAAAAAGCCTAAATTAATGCTGGACTGATTTCGATGTAAATTTGGCCTACATATTAAAATCATACCCGGGGAAGAAAATTGAAAATTAATTTTTACTCCAAATTTGAACTCTGAAAAGTCATTAAAAATAGTTCATTACGCGTCTGGTGCGGAAAGTAGCATTTTGCATGCGAATGTGGAGTTTGCACCCGAGCTACAGCGAGGAAAGTAAAACCACACGAGCAAAGCAAAATGAAGTTTTCGCACGAATTGCGTACCGTACTTTATCTACGATTGTGGATTTTAATAATAAATACAGAAAAAAATAAAAAAATAAACTTCCTGTATGTAAGTTCGTATTTCTCTTTTGATAAAGATGACATTAATAGTTGTATTATGTGCCGAATTAATTATTTCAGGAGGCGTATTATTCTCCTCATTTTCGTCATAATCACTTAAATCAATCATTGTTTTTACTAAAAACTCGATATAAACAGTTACTTTAATTAAACAAATAGAAAATTAGTTTTGTTAAATGTAAACAAATCGTGCGTTAAGGTGAAGAATTCTTCATTTTTACCACACTAGGGCGGAAGAAAAGAGGAATTATGAAACGCGCATGGGCAATGAATACGAGTACGTAAAGAATCACTTTCTACGCATCTAAACAGAGATACAATGTTTATATTTCGTATCAATCGTATATAAAAACTATGTTCATATTAATATAATTTTTTTCTAAAACGGTTCCAACGATTTTCAGAAAATATTGAAGTATGAATTTTCTCGGGAAAATAAATTCACTGAAACTCGTAAACGAAATGATAAGTCGTCACACCGTCACACTTTTAATACATTTTAACCAATGTGTACATGAGCATTTTTTTTCGCCTGGAATATAAAAAAAATAAAATAAATAAGTTGAGCTTATTTTAATATCCTATATTTAAATCATCTGGTGAAAAATTGATTAAGTTTTGATTAATTATTATTATTATATTTTTTTTTAATGAAATTGGGCATAATATAAAAGCAGGGATTTGTTTTTGCTAATATATATATGTATGTAGTAAATTAATGTAGAAAGCATGGCTAATTTACTAGGGTTATAATATTATTGATTTACCATGATTTCCTGTATTCTCTCGCAAGAATTCGCCACCTGTATTAAGATAAAGCTTTTTAATATAAATTCATTTACATTTACTCTCTACTATTTACATTCATAAAAAATTGACTAAATTTTCCAATATGGGTTGATTAAATCTATCCATTTTTTAGCAAAGGTTCTGTTACAAAAAGGTTTTTTTTACAGCTGGATTTTTTTGGGGGGGCTTTTTTCGTGTTCTAATATTCAGTAAGTAGTTTTATTAATTGTATTTTTGTTACTCCTATATAGGTTTTCAATGCTCTAATATTCAGTAATTAATTATAGAGGAGGAGAATATAGAGGCCCGTGGTTCAAATCCCGGCGCTGGAGTGTATTTTTCTCTGTCTGTTTCCCGTAGTTAATAATAATTATTATTTGATTTAAATTAAAATTTAATCTTTCTGTAGTATGAATACTACCAAAATGGTAAAATATGAATTAGTAATTAATTAATTAGTAAACTGAGGATTTCTCCTTATCCTGGTCTGTTGGGTACTATATTTTCGTATAAATATTAAAATCCAAACATGTTGAACATTTTGCTATATTTCAACCCCTTTGGGTCATTTTCAAGCTAGAACACAATTACAATTCAAATATATAGATAATTACGAGTTAGGCTTTTATAAGATGTAATAATTATTTGAATTGTAATTGTCTTCTAGCTTGAAAATGACCCAAAGGGGTTGAAATATAGCAAATATTAAACATGTTTGGATTTTAATATTTAAACGAAAATATAGTACCCAACAGACCAGGATAAAGAGAAATCCTCAGTTTACTAATATATACATATAGAGGGTAATTATCTACTTAATTAATTAATGTTGTAAGTTAGAATGGTAAGTAATTAATATTGGATATTGTATTTTTGTTACTTCTAATTAGGTTTTCAGTGTTCTAATGTTCAGTGAATAGTTTTGTTAATTTTATTTTGTTATATCTCGTTTCCAGTTAAGCTTTTAAATGTAGGCTGAAACGCTTCAATTTTGAACATTGAAATCAGAACACTGCTTGTATGACTAAATTATATTTCCTTGGTAAACAGTATCTTCGTGATACTTAAGCAGGCCCTACAATCAATCCGCTTGATCAAAACATCGCGTCAAGCAGATTGACACGTGCTTCTAGCAGCCTTGGGGCGCATCAAGCATACCATTAATCTTTTCATCAACACTGATTTGTAGCGGAGTTTTGGACTAGTGAACTGCTGCTCCTGGACAGTAGTGAATCAATATTGTGTAGATACCATGGTTTCCAATCAGGATTTCGGGTTTCTCATCTTGACAGTTGTTGCTCTCAAGCGGAAAAGAAAGATCCATAGGTAATGACGTTGGTGGAAGGGGTGGAACTTTCCACAACTCCGGCCAATCACGATATAAATCAATGAGGAGTCTAATAGATTCTCGATCGGCATTATTATCTACCGAACCTTCGGAAGCGAGCGGACGGTCCTCTATCGCTAGTGTCGAGCAGGTGACTGACGGAATGTTTGATCAAAATTGCTCTACTATACTAATGCTCTAGATCTTGACTATCAAGCGCTCCGTCCAGCCGCTTGAGTCATTCAGACTTTCAATCAATCCCCGTCAAGGCTTGACTCAAGCGTCAAACGGGTTCCTAGGCTATCAATCACGCTTGACACCATTGCTTGACGCGCTGTTTTGATCAAGCGGATTGACGGTGTACAGGGCCTGCTTAAGTTTACATTTTCCTTTGACCCTGGTCCTTTTTCTATTTAAAATAAAATAATAAACTGAGTTCTTGTTATTTTCCTGATGTAATCTTGCTATCTTCCTTCTATGTAAACTCTTTGTATTTTTCTATGTAAATTATTGATTAGATATGATTGATTACTCTGTTCGTAAAGTTAAGGCTAATCTAGGTATTGATTGATTAAATAGTTGAGGAAATTCGAATCGAAATATGCAAATATTACGTCTTTCAATTAGTGCCTTTTTATCAGCTTGTTTTTTGTTGTCGATAATGATTATTTTATAAAGTTACAAGCAATTTGAGTATTACGATAACTCGGTGACTGTTATTATGGTTTTTTTTTAAAAAGAAAAACCACCTGTGTGCTTTATCACTACTAGTCGATCAACAATACATAATGTATGGGGGCTTTCTTTTTACTGATTATACTTTCATTTATAAACGAAACTTTTATAACCTCTACGTGTTTTCTCTTTATCTCAGATCCTTATACTTTTGCTCCATAAACACCTCGTTTGTTTATTAATCTATTATTCATTTTCTTATCTAAATTATTCTCTGTGTTAGATCGTTTCTAAGTCCGATCGTTATTTTTTTTAATTTTTTAAAAATGCCAATAATGATAATGATATGACTTACGTTGTAAAAATTCCGAGTTTAAAGATTGATCGATCAACTTCTACCATTCCTATCGTATTTCATTAATTTTTACTCTTATGCAATTTGTATTTATTTTCAGTATAAAACTAGCTTTAGTCTATAATGAATTATAATAGATAAATTTAAATAACAAATATATCAAAATCCTTACATGTTTGGTCATTGAACGAGCGTAGTGAGTAAATTATTTTAGAAACTTGTGTTTTGAACGAACATACAAACTTTGTAAGCCTGTTTGCCTCACGATAAATAGCGTAAAAATTGATCGATTTGAACGACATTCGGTACACAGGTGAATCTCAGCATTTTACGCAACTGTGCAGTTTTTGGTCATTTTACTCTTCATATTTTCAATATGGTGGACAACTAAACATATTGTTTTTAGTCAGCATGACGTATTATACATCAATTTAAAGGTCTTAAAGAGCAGGAAAAGAATATGGAATTATAATTACAATTTTTTTTTATGTTTCGCCGGCATTTTAAAAATAAATATAGCCGAAATGAGGTTGTTGAAAAAAAAAGTTTAATACGAATAGCTTATAGGGCATGTTGAACATCATTAAAATACTCTTGATGAGTATAGAGAGAGAGGAAGTATACATATTATGACATTATTTTCAAAATGGCGACCACAAATGACTGAAAACAAAAATTAAGAGGTTTTGTCTTATGTCATGTTATGTATCAAATTAAAGGTCTTTTTGAGTAGGTAATGATTATTATTCCCCCGTACATCCTAAATACGCCAGTTCTGAATACAACGCGTTACTGGTTTAATTAGACGTGACCAGGGAAGATTAGATTTATAGTAAGACATTGATTATTCTTTATATGACAGAATACATGATATGTAGAGTACATTTTTTTAGGGTCCGTAGGCAAAACCAAGGACCCTTATATTTTCCTGCGTGCGTCTGTCCGTCCGTCAAGTCGCCTGCTCTCACGGCTACACCTTTCGTCCTATCACTTTGAAATTTGGCATGTATGTTTCTTGTACCCACCCACATATTTTAAAAATATAGTCACTTAAAAAAAATATTTTTCAAAACAATTAGGGTAAAAAAACTTAAGGGTTACATTTTTTTCGACACCGTGAGGGGTGTCATATGAAAGGGTACGTCGAGCTGATTACACAAATATATAATTATTTGGTTATAACTTTGATAGGGCGAGCGTAGGCAAGTTTGAAGTGGGTGTGAAACGTGCCCCCCCCCCCCCTCTATCTCACTCATGTGAAGTGCAAAAAATCCTGAACATTCTTCGACCAAAAGTAAATATACCACTTTTTGGAAATTTCGAAAAAAATATTATTTTATTTTTTATTGACAAAATACTTCTTTTTTTTTTTTATAATTATGGTCTTTTCGATGTATTTATATGGTTGCAGTCCGGTTCAGTGGCAAAAAAATACTTTATCAGAGTATGTTTTGAGAATATCAGACCCTTAGGATAGTTCAAAGTAAGCTTTTTAGCATTTTAAAAAAACACTGTTTATACACTTTACAGCTAAACACTATACAGTGTGGCCTACAGAGCCTCGCTGTGTGCTGACTAGCACACACTTGACTACAGAGCCTCGCTGTGTGCTGACTAGTTCACACTTGACTACAGAGCCTCGCTGTGTGCTGACTAGTTCACACTTGACCTGTTTATTTGTAATCCTTGACTATGTTTTTCTGCAATGTGTCAAAGCGTCTCATCATGGAAGAGATGTAGTTCAATAACCAAACAACATCTACACACAATAGTTATTTATGCACCTAGGGAGTAAAGTAAGCCATTATTCCCTGAGCGATAAAAGTTGGTTCTTGAGGCGAAGCCGAAGGAACCATGTTCCCTAAATCCCGAGGCGAAGGCGAGGGAATTAGACTCTTTAATTCCCGAGGCGCAGCCGAGGGAGATAATTACGCGAAGGGAATAATGGCGCTTTACTCACGAGGTACATACAATATTTTATCTCCAGTAGGAAGAAAATACACATTTTCGTCCATAGCACAGTTTTTATTTATTATTTTAATAAATATCAATAATTATTAGAACTTTTAATAGCAGATATAAGAGATTCAATATTAAAAACAAATAAGAATTGGAATTAAACTCAAATAGAAGGTTATTTAGATGCAGGTTATAATGTTGTAAACAAAGATAAACATGGTCAAAAAAGCGCAGTGCCGCCAACCTGATTTCGACAACTTTATTACATTAGCCATACATTTTCTACTATTTATAAAATAATTAAGTTGCAATCTTTACTTTTTTGCCCTACTTTACTTTTTCGCCCTACTTTTACTTTTTCTCCCTACTTTTTGAGTTCAGGGATGAAAAGACCTGTTTTAGTCCCTCTAAACTAATTCAAAACCATAACTTTTTTCCCTACTGGAGATAAAATTAATTTTATTTGAAATAATTTCACCGGTGTCGGCTATTCTAAGGAAACTAGATTTCAGAGTATCTTATATGCCACCCAGCTATCTGAAACAACTTTAATTGTTATTTTTATGATAAAGTTTGATATTATGTTCAATAATAATTAAATGTACGTACGAAAACACGAAAACTAATAAATCGAAAACACTGGGCTAAGTAATTTTGAACTTGTATATGAGAATGTTTATCTGAGTTGTCTCCAACAGATTTTTATTTTATTTTTGTGGTTACAATTTTTATGTCTATTGGTTTTATACCTATGTTTATTTCTAATATAGGTAGGTATAATAGATAGTGTATTTTTGGCATGTTTAAGTTTTCTTTTTTATAGTCTTAAGTACTCAGGGTATGTGTTTATTACCTTTTGTGCAGGTAATAATCCTTCCTCCTTTTTGTATTAATCTCTTCACATGGCTGTAGCATAGTCTTCTTGTTAATTTTGTTTTTGTTTTTTCACTTGTAGTTTGGAAGACGATCCAGTAACCTCTAGGTATTTTGCATTCAACTTATTTCAGTTTTTGTTTTAACTTATAGTTAATTTAATTACTGTTTTAATTGTTGTTGTACAATCTAATGTTACCTTACTTTATACCTTAAGTTTAAATCTGTTACTTTGTTTTTAGATTCAGGGGCGGATCCAGGGGGGGGGGGGGGGGGGGCGAGGGGGGCGACCGCCCTGGGCCCCGCGCCTTGGAGGGCCCCGCGCCATAAAAAATAAAAATAAAATACTTATACTTTACAGGCAAATTTATAGTTCATAGTGAAGATTGTCCGCGGAGCCCGTGCCATGTACAAAACATGAAATATTAGAATTATAAAATTCAGTCGAATTTAGTTTACATGGTAGAGCCTAATACCTAACTACCTTTTCGCGGGGCCCCTCGCTATAAAAAAGTCAAATAAATGAGTTATAAAATATAGATTAACTTTTTTTTATGTTTAAGATAGCCCGTGGGGCCCGCTCCATATAAAATTAAGTGAGCTAACGTCCTAGTGTTTTCTCACCCTCCCCCTTTTCAAAATGATGACGATTTTGTTATTTATTCTGTGTGGTAAATCTTCATTATGTGCCCCACCTATATCTAAACGTCCAATTTAATTCGTTTCGTTCCAATTTTTTTCAAACTGTTTCTTTTTACATTACAAAAACGATTTCGGTTGTAGCATCTTGATATATTCATTTTTTTTTTAATTTTTGGAAAAAGTATGGTAAGTTTAGGTTGAGTTTAGTACTTTTTGACCTGACCTAACAATAGCCTTCTATAATTACCCAATAAAACGTGGCATTTCGTGTATTTTTTTTAAAACAAATAAATAAAACACTGAATTTATCGAGATACTACATAACCTTAATCGTTTGACAATGTACAGAGATATGTAAAAAAGACAAATCCTGTAAAAAGGAATAGTAAAAGAAACTAAGTATATCGGACAGTACGAAATAATTGGACCAATTAGTGCAGTTTTACCAATTGATATCAAAGAGAAACTTCATCTCAGAGATGCATAAAAACGCTGTTTTGAGAGGTCATATTTACAAAATTCTCGGGGGGGGGGGGGACCACGGAACCCCCTTAAAATGTGTCTTTGAAAATTGAACTAAAAACTCGGCACTAATATGGAAAGTTATATGCTGAGAATATGAATTCTGGGAGTAAATTTAAATTGCTCGAGTGTAGATTTCAAATTATAGGACTGATCACAAATAACACAGCTTAACTTTTTATTTACAATGATAATTTAACCATAAAACCCAATATATCATGAAGAAGAATAAATAGTTAAGTATAACAGAGCTTAATTATTACAATGAAAATGTTTCTTTTCGATTACGTTTGCAAAGAAAATTATGATTAGTTGAAAACTATATAATTTGAGGGGTTTATGTTCAAATAATATGTTAGATTAAAATCATGAGCAGAATTGTAATTATTTTAAAAGTTTTGAATTATTTTGAGAGCAAAAACTTTTGAATGGCCCTAAGTGAAGGGAATTAGCCGTAAAATAGGATCAAGTTATAAGTGGTTTATTATTGTTTTTAGTTACTTTATTGTTTTTTATCAGCAATCCCCCGCTCTATCCTAGGGGGCCCCGCCATTTTGTCTCGCCCAGGGCCCCGCAAGATCTAGATCCGCCACTGTTTAGATTATCTGAAAAAGGCTGCTTTAGAACAGCCCAAACTGGTTAATTATTTCAATTGCAATTGCTTGTGTGAAGACGTTGTTTTGTTATTAAACTACACATTTTTTGTATTAAATATACGCTTTAATAAATAAAATATTTGTCGATTATAAAACTCTAATATCTCAGCAGAATGATAAGTACAGATTATTGTTTGATTTCACGAGTCTTTTATAAATAAATGTTTATATTATAAATATGGTTTCGTAGATCTCTAATGTCGCATTATACTATGCTGGTATTACTTTTTTATATTCATGGTCATTTGACTGTCTGAAACAGCTTTGCCATGTTTACAGAGTGATAAAGATGGCGTTTAAGGTTATTACGGTGGTGTGGTGCGATCACCGTGTAAAGAAATATTTAAAACAAAATATGTATTGTATATATATCGTAATTACTACACTGTTGTTACAATTTGACATTTAAGAATTCATGAATGTCTGAAAGATCTGTGACGATAGTGGGGAAGGTTATTGTAGGTGGTGCGAGCCTTGTGCTAATAGCACTACCTCTTGACACTAAACTCTCATAACATTATCATCTACGTAAAAAGATTCTGTCAACAATCAGTGTAAACAGCAGTCTGAACATCACGCTAATACTTTGACCTTATATCCAGAGACTCAGTCAATAGCTATTATATTAGTAAAGAATACATTATTGTAGTAAAACAATACGTTTAGTTTCTTCCTTTTATCAAATGTATTCCTTGTTTTAATTTTGAAAATAGTTATTGTATTTAAATATTTATTTTAGTTTAAATAAATAAACACTTTTTTTTAGTTTATCAAATAATAGTATTATTGTTAGACTTAATTATTTATTGACGAAACTGTTTTACGAAAGGTGGTGTCATAATGGAATATATATTTAAGATTATTCTATCTTATTTTTTACCTTCTGAAATATTGTTTTATAAATATTCTGTTTGTTTTTTCTAAGTAAAATTATAAATCGGTAAAGTTTATTACCCTTAAATAAATTAATCTAAATTTTATTTCACTGGTAGCTTTAATAATTAATAAAACAACAACCTGCTATACATATACCCATTCTTTTTTTTTAAATTAAAATTATAAATCTGTAAAGTTTATTACTTTTCAGAAAAATCATATCCCTAGCTGAATTTTAGCCCCAAATTACGGGTGATATCCCCCAAACATTCTGAAAAAAGCGTGAAATAAAATCATTTCTCGAAAACGGTTCCGACTCTAAAATGTAGTCCATTTAAATACGAATCTAACGACATAAATCTTTTTCCCTGGAAAAATCCAGTTCCTGAGGAAATAGCTTTAAACGTGGACAGACATTTACCTGAGAAAACTCGTAAAATTATAAATGGAAAACACTGGCCTAAGTAAATATGAACTCATATACGTGGAAGTTTGTCTGAGTTGTCTCGGACCGATTTTTTGAGCTGTATGGACGTACGAATAAGAAAAGATGGCATATTTACTTACTTTACTTACACCGGCTCTACAATCCGAGGTGGATTCTTTGCCTCCCGAACTAGTCCTCTTCCACAAATCTCTTTCCAAGGCAGTAGTCCTCCAGTTCTCTTCTTCTATTTCCATTTAATATTTGCCTGGTATTCTTGCTTTCATAGATCTGGCTATGTGTCCTCGCCATCGGATCCTATGGCTTTTTAATAAACCTGACGATGACTTCATTATTAATAAGTTTTAAAAGTAAATCCCACAAACCGTTGCTTGTATGGCTTTTTCACCCCGAAGGGATATGTTTATTTGTTACTAACTAGCTGTTTATTTGTTACTCAATGGCTGTTTATTTGTTACTCACTAGCTGTTTATTTGTTACTCAATGGCTGTTTATTTGTTACTCACTAGCTGTTTATTGGTTACTCAATGGCTGTTTATTTGTTACTCACTAGCTGTTTATTTGTTACTCAATGGCTGTTTATTTGTTACTCACTAGCTGTTTATTGGTTACTCAATGGCTGTTTATTTGTTACTCACTAGCTGTTTATTTGTTACTCAATGGCTGTTTATTTGTTACTCACTAGCTGTTTATTTGTTACTCAATGGCTGTTTATTTGTTACTCACTAGCTGTTTATTTGTTACTCAATGGCTGTTTATTTGTTACTCACTAGCTGTTTATTGGTTACTCAATGGCTGTTTATTTGTTACTCACTAGCTGTTTATTTGTTACTCAATGGCTGTTTATTTGTTACTCACTAGCTGTTTATTTGTTACTCAATGGCTGTTTATTTGTTACTCACTAGCTGTTTATTGGTTACTCAATGGCTGTTTATTTGTTACTCACTAGCTGTTTATTTGTTACTCAATGGCTGTTTATTTGTTACTCACTAGCTGTTTATTGGTTACTCAATGGCTGTTCATTTGTTACTCACTAGCTGTTTATCTGATACTCACTGAGTAGTGTGATTAAAAATAAGTAGTGTTATTAAAATTGTTATAAATGTTCTTAGCGCTTTCAAATTTTCAATTTCATCGACCATCTTTTTTAAAGACATTGTAATAAGTAGCCAAAATCTAAAGGTTAGATCGATTCCTAATCGTTAGGGCAATAATTATGCAAGTTTTAATGAAGAAAACGTAAAGATTAATTAGGCATAACTTTGGCCTTTTATAATTAGGTTTATTTCATCAGTTCTAAATGACGTTTTTGCTATCAAATGATCGATTGTATCGTAAAAGCTATTTATCAGGTTCAATTATATTAAGAGTGCTTTGGCCTAGAATAAGAGGAAAGTTGCAGTCGAGGTTAGTTGGCGTCAATTCGTCTCGAATAGAGTGCGTAGACATCGCGTGATGACGGGCTGTGTGGGTTAGGGCGCCTCTATGGCATGATACAAGGGGGGTTGGTTTGTTAGTTACTGTAAACTTCTCAGACTAGTTGCTAGTACAAAGGGTAGGCTATGTCAGTGGACAAAGTCTCGACCGACACTACAATATTCAGCTGAAACTGCTAGAACACCTGGAGTTTTTCTCTTATTATGTATGAAGCAGTTTCATTTTCAAGTTCAAGTTAGTAAACAAGTAGTGTAATTGTACGAATTCTAGAACAGTTAAGCCACAATTTTAGTTTTTAATTTGTTTATTATTTTCATACCATCTCTTCCTTATCGGGTAAGAATACTCAATTAACTTGAAAATTCTTGAAAACTACAATTAAAACCTTTTAGATTACTTTGACAGTCTTAAACACTTTTTAAAAACATTTTTTTTTGTTTAAACTGTATTAAAGTATTTATTTATCTATTATATAACCATTATTTAAATGAGGTTACTGTCGTTAATTACTCGATCTTCTGCGTTTTTAAATACCCTCCATAATTATTACTTAGGTGGTAAATAAAAACGCATTAGATACCTAAATGCTAACTTTTGACAGTGATCCTCATATTATATGATATACATACAGAGTAATAACCTTAGATTTAATGTGATTCTTAATAAAGCTTATTTATAACAGAACTGATTATTTAATAATTCGGAGGAATAGCGTGCAATAACTATAATAAAAACTAAAACAACTTATAATACTAATTAAAATTAGTAATTATATGTAAAATACCAATATCGTAGATATGAGACGAGGAATGGTTGGTTAATATATTTATTATTATGTATTATTTTTATCTTTTAAATCTGGTTTGATTTATTATTTTAAACCTACCTCTAATATACTTATCCATCGTAACTTTAATATAAATATATTGTCAGTGGTTATAGAGCATTAAGGCATTAATGCAGGGATTGCAGTTCGATTCCGTCTGTGGGTGTATTTTTTTACGATTAAGGATATTTTGCCCTTCCTCTTTAATAATAACATCCATTTTTTTGCATCTCTAGGCATACATTGCTATTATTGTTTACTTTTTACTTTAATGTACATACATATATTGATATATATACTGTACACCGTTTTATCAAGCATGCCTTGAAATACTACTGATTTACGGCTTGAATTAAAAGTATATATGATAGACAAAGTTAACCAGTTTAAAGCCAAATAACCAGTATTCAGCCCACAATTGTCGGAAGTGAATGAATTGTCGGAATGAATAAAAGTAATAATAATAATAATACTTAGGGCTAATTGAATTTGATAAAAATTGTTGTTCTAATAAAAAGATAATTATATTTAAAACCTTGCCTGTCTTTTGCTGGCAAACAAAAATAAAAATTCACTGTCTGTTTTGTGTGATTATTGTCGAATTGCTTATATCAAACTCTTTTCATTTGATTGTCCATTTTTCCCCCCTATATCATTAGAAGAAAATCACCTTGGGGTTTAGGAACTAAACGATATTTGTCCTAGGATGTAGCACTGTGGACTTCAACAATTTGCGGTTTTTATGCTATTTTTTGTGGTCGCTCTTCGCCTTGTAACGTGATCTGTTTACTCTGGTGTAAATTACAGCTGCACAATTTGCGGCTTCGCCAGCACCTCTGCTTGGCAATTATTTGGCGCCAGTTATACGCTTTTAACTAACAGTTTAATTAATATATTATGTTATCCAAGCTATGTTATTCTAAGTTAATTATAATAATAAATTGGTTCATTATTAAAGCATTTAATTACTACTGATTTCATTATATATTCATGAATCCGATCAAAATATTAATTTGCAAACTTGTTCTTTTGTTTATTATTTAGGTATTTTACCTTTTGCTTTTAAATATAAGTATGTCAAATGAATAATAGGGTGTTCAAGTATTGAAAAATGAAGTTCAAGAAGAACTCTTTTTAAAAGCAGCTTTGTATATTGAAGGATGTCATCTTTGTTCAAGTTGACGATGTTGCAATATGCAATATGAACAGCCTTCCAATTACCTTTCGTCCAACATATAATTGGTTCAATGAGAATGCATTCAAGCTAACATGACACATAGTGCATAGGTATTGAGAAGACATGAGTCTATAAATTCCGTTTAACGAATCGTAAGGGTTTTGATTGAAGAGATGCGAACGGTCAGTGATTTCTTGTCCGAGGGTGTATCGATACTTTTTTCCTTGGTGGGGGGAGTGGGTTATAAAATACGCGTTTATCAGTTTCTACAGCACTAGTATAGACTGCAACCTGACCCTCTCATCTTTCCGAGTCTTGCACTAAAACTGAAGGATCAATTTAAATTACAGGAGGAAAAGACGGATGAGGGGCTTGGAGAGATTGGCCCGATGGCTGGGCCTCGGGTCTACCAGCTCCTTCGAATCGACAACCCTGCCCATGAAGGATCAATCAGACAAACTTCTCGGAAAGAGTTCACAGGGCCCGCCGAGATCCAGGCCTTGCCTTTCTCCTTCTCGAAGAGGTAAAATAATTATGTATTACTAATAATTAAACAATATTCTATTATACTTACCGACTTGCTGTATTAAGTGTTAAAGAAAATTTTTAAAAAAATCGTCATTTATTTTAACATTTAATTGTGTCTAGAACTAGATTATTTTATCTACCTAATAAAATCCACAATTCGTAAAAGAATAAATGGAAACTGTTGATAATACCACCAACAAAGAATCAACAAATAGTACATTACGCGTCTAGTGCGGAAACTAGCATTTTGCATGCGAATGTGGGGTTTGGAGGGTAGTAAAACCACTCGAGCAAAGGAAAATGCAGTTTTCATTCGCAAGAGTTACGTACCGGTACCGTACTTTATCTACGATTGTTGGATTTTAATAATAAATACAGACATTTTTTTTTTAAAGTAAACTTCCTGTATGTAAGTTCGTATTTCTCTTTTGATAAAGATGACATTCATTCATCAGTTGTATTTTGAACCGAAATAATTATTTCGGGAGGCTTATTATTCTCCTTATTTTCGTCATAATGACTTTTCGTCATTTCACTGAAAACTCGATATTAACAGTTACTTTAATTAAACATACGGCAAATAAATAAACAAATTTATCGTGCGTTAAGGTGAAGAATTATCCTTTTTTTACCGCACTTGAGCGGAAAAAAGAGGAATCATGAAACGCGCATGCGCAATGAATACAAGTACGTAAAGAATAACTTTCTATGCATCTAAACAGAGATTCAATGTTTATATTTCGTATCAATCTTAGATAAATAGTATTATTTCATATAAGAAAAAAGGGGTTTGACATTCTTTCTTTGTTTAACATTGTTCGTTTGCTTGATTACTAACAAACTTTTTATAGGAGCTACAATTAAATTATCTACTTTCATTGATAACTTTCATGTGATTATTACAATTTCTAGTTCATTGCTAAAAATACTACGACATTATTTTTTTTTCTTTTTTTTTATCTAAGTCCTTGAATTTTCCGCTTAATGTGTTAATCACAGAGCTTTGTCGCAGTTATAATACTCATCCTTACACAATACAAATTGAAACTATTTACGAACTTAGAGAGAGCTAACTTTGTTGCACAATATAGTCATACCAAGTCAGTAAGATTTGAAAAATGTTATCCAATAGCCTACTTCTCTTTACGCATATATATGAAGCTGTGGTTGCGCTAAATTTCGATTTTGATGGATATAAACGTTTTGAGTCCCCTAAGTCCAAAAGTAGTTTTTAAAAAATGTCTGCCGACGCGTGGAGCCCAAACTACTTGGCCGATTTCGACGAAGTTTGGCATGTTCAGAATAATTATAGCCCGAGGCGAAATCGAGAAATAAATTTAGCTCCAAATTTGGGGGTGATACCTCCCTAAAACACTGAAAAAACATGAAAATATAGTCCATTTAAATACGAATCTAAAGATATAAGCCAATTTCCCGGGAAAAATATAGTTCCTGAAAAAATTGCTTTAAACGCGGACGGAGAGTAGCCGGATTCGATTCCCCGTCGAGGAGAAGTTATTTTCATGATAAATTATGATGAAATGTTCAATAATAATTAAATGTTCCTACGAAAACACGAAAACTAAACGGAAAAAATTGGGCTGAGTAATTATGAACTCGGACATGAGAAAATTTGTCTCAATTGTCCCAGACCGATTTTTTCCAACGAAATCTTCAAATGTTGTTAATTCTTTGAATTTTAATCTGAGTTGAAAAATAGATTAATAAAACTTGTTAACGATTATCTGACTACCAATACATCTATTATTGATTATTTAAATTTCGCAATAACCATTCTAATTCAATTATCACGAGTGAAATTAGAGAAATGAAAAGTGACGAACAAGGGTTTCAAGCAAGTTTAAATTAGATATTTGCAATTTTAGTTTGTTAATACTCCAATAAAGGTATCTCTTTAAGTAATTAATGTAAAGAACATTTTGAATTTGTGCCTCCTGTAATACAGCAAAAACAAATAAAGAACTACTTTAGATAAATTGGCCAAATTTCCGTCGAGGACTGAGTATGATCTGAAGATGTTCCACGAACTGTTTAATACAGCCCTCGATTAAATTGTATCGGACACTCTTCTAGGAGATTATCAGCGAACTCATACTCACTACTCAATTGAAACACTGACATCTGGTGATGGTACAAATCTATAAGAGACATCTGATGGTGAGCAATGCTTCACAGTGATGATCATAAAGTTGACGTGTAAAGTGACCGATCCCCCGATCATTAATGATGTTGATGGTTAATGCAGACTAGATTTTCATTTAAAGAGAATCACTGTACTTAAATTTTGATATTTAAACCGAATAATATTTCTCTATGAACTTAATTCTGTGTGAACAAGACCTTGTTGCTTGGAAGCCACGCAGCTCTTTAAGTAAAGCGGCGTTTATCCGGTCGCGAATACCAATTGTACAGTTTATATGGTTGATTGATGGAAACCACTCCCACTGTTATTCATTACTATTTATAATTTACATACTAGCGCAGTCCTTTGTCTATGGCCGCAATCGGGAAACCACGCTCGGTGTTCACCCTGCATCGCCATATAAATGGGTAGCTGTATATGTGAAGTTTCGACTTACTGGTAGTTAATGCCATTTATAAGGTTTATGGAATGACGTACTAATTCATATACATTTGTATAAGCCCTTTGGCAGGCCTAGGCTCTTTACGGCCTAGACTTTTATGTCACAGAGTTAGTTAATTAGTAAGCCCTTTGGCAGGCCTAGGCTCTTTACGGGCTTTTACGTCACAGAGTTAGTTAATTAGTAAGCCCTTTGGCAAGAGGCCTAATTTATGTGAAATGTCTAATAAAAGCAACTATAATATTGATTTTATTTTCTCTTATCAATAATTTATTTATAATATAGATCCTTCTATTTTAATTAAATACGAGTATATTTTATTTTTGTTCTTATTCTTTCAAAAAGATATTTTCTTTTCGAGATTTTTTCTTCAAAATTTCAGCAAAAAGAGATTTCATTGACTTGGTCTTTTACGAATGTCACAACTCTATGCTAATCCAATGTTAGACTTACCTTAATACCAAGTTATAGTTCAACTTGAATCAAACTCAGTATACTAATGAAAAATTATTGTTAGTACATGTAGTACGAGTTAAATGTATGTTTGAGGTTGCGAAGATTGAATGTTTGGTTTTGTATTGAAACTGTTTAAAAAGAACAGCATGGAAACGGGTATTGAATTGAAAACAGAATTGAGACATGCGCAGTAAGTATGATGAGTGGAGATATGATAACCTGACTTAACTATAACTATAGTCTGGAAGATTATAGTTTTCAAAATTGTTGTGAAAACTCCTCATGGAAACAATTTCGGTTTGAAACCAAAACAGATTTGAAAACACATGGAAACGTAGTAATTATAAACATATGTTACCGGCAAAACCCGAAATCAGTTCAAATTAAAATTTCCTAGCCAGACCTAGTTTTGGCAAAGGGCTTTCGTCAAAACCTATATTAACTAGTCAGAACAATAATTCCTTGTGATATATTAGTTTTTATTAGTCAAAACTAGTTTTGACTGAAATAGAGCACTTAAATGATTTTGGTGCCTTGAGTTTAATTGTATATATCAAAGACAATGAAAAGGAAATCAGCAAAGAAGGTTTTTTTGCAGCAATTCCTTCAGTTTGAAATTGATTTACTACCTGGTACGACGCTGGAGACTTACTACCTGGTACGACGCTGGAAACTTACTACCTGGTACGACGCTGGAGACTTACTACCTGGTACGACGCTGGAGACTTACTACCTGGTACGACGCTGGAAACTTACTACCTGTTACGACGCTGGAGACTTACTACCTGGTACGACGCTGGAGACTTACTACCTGGTACGACGCTGGAGACTTACTACCTGGTACGACGCTGGAGACTTACTACCTGGTACGACGCGGGAGACTTACTACCTGATATGACGCTGGAGACTTACAATATGATTTTAAATGTAGTTTAAGAGACCAAAGTGCAAAAGCCCCTTTAAAATACCGTTGCAATATAGACGGTTGAATTTATTCAACTTTTCGGAAATCCGTGGAATAAAAAAACAATCAGCTTCGACAAAGGAATGAACCTTTGAAGTATTTTATTGCCAAAAATATTTTAGGGATACATACCTGTTTTTTCTTAAGTTCGGTGAAAACAGGCATTAACTAATATCAATTTTTTAAACTCAAATTTAAAAATACTATTTTAAATGTAAAGACAGTGTTTCAAATTAAACTAGCCTTTACCCTGCGCTCCGCGAGAGGCTTATGCTGGGTATTAGTGGCGATGTTTACTATTTTCATGTAGGTCAAGCAATTATATGAAATGCCTAAATAGTTTTGTTTCCAAAGCTTTCTTAGAATAGAATCATGACATATATTACGTTCACACATTGTTATGAGATTGTTTTGTATCCGATTCGTTTTTAAAACGATACGTGTTCACACAACAAAAAAATACAGGTGATCTAAATATTGTTTTTCGATATCTCAAAACGGTGACGTCACGAATAAAACCTTTAATGTTACCTTATATACCCGCGAATTTTGAAATCTATTATTTACTAGTTATTAAAACTTTTTTACTGGTTATGTATAGTATTAACTTTTGTTTCAAAACGTTTTAAATTTTTTTAAATTTTTTATAGTATTTACTAAAATGTGGAAAAAAAGTAAAATAACCTGATATCTCGATCCCCTCTCTCGAAATGTTCATTCGGGCGTTATGAATATGATCCCCCGTTCCGATCACCTATTTTTGTGGAACGGATTTGAACCGGTTACGATCCGTCGTCCTCCATTCACATGCGTTACTGCGTTCTGAACTGACTGATCGCCTTCAAAATCGTTTACAAAACGATGTGTCAACGTAGTATATATTATACATCTTTCATTCCTTTACCAAAAATAAAAATACTCTCCGAATCGTAGTTTGGAGTCTATTTATATAAATGCTAAAAAGTCCTATTTTATTAGGCACGATAAATATTTATTTTCTTTTTTATCAAGATTGAATTAAATCTCACAATAATCTTAATTTTGCGGACAAAAATATACTCTTAATCTACTCCTCTAGAACTTTCATCCTTCATAAAATATGAGTAAACAAAACCAAAATAAACCGTGGTACAAGTGATAGAAGATATTAGTTTTAAAAACTAGTTTGCTTTGAAGTAAAAAAACAATAACCGACATGGTTATACATTTTATATATATATATATATATATATATATATATATATATATATATATATATATATATATATATATATACACAATTTGCGAGAGACACCAAGGGATGTGCCACGCAAGCGTGACACATAGGAACTGTTCCAACATCAGACATAACGTCATTAAGATGTTGGCTCGGCATTACGCCATGTCCTGCATTGTTCCGACGAAACGGACGCTTGCGTGGCACATCCCTTGGTGTCTCTCGCAAATTGTGTAGCCTATTGCAGTGTGCAAAAACACGGTATTACTCTGCTGATGTGTTTTGCCAGCCAAGCAAGAACGGCGGTACGAGAGCACGCTCGTCTCTGATAAGTCCTATATCTGATCTTCTTGATCTAGTATAGGTCCAGAGTTGCGTGGGCATCGTCGGGCCCCTGATGAGTCGGACGCGACGAAACGATGCAGGACATGGCGTAATGCCGAGCCAACATCTTAATGACGTTATGTCTGATGTTGGAACAGTTCCTATGTGTCACGCTTGCGTGGCACATCCCTTGGTGTCTCTCGCAAATTGTGTAGCCTATTGCAGTGTGCAAAAACACGGTATTACTCTGCTTATATATATATATATATATATATATATATATATATATATATATATATATATATATATATATATATATATATATATATATTTATATATATAAATGTTAATAACTTTGGTTCTACTTAATATTTTTCAATGAAACCAAGCCTACAACATGGGCTGTATATGTTTTCGCTCACCTCTGCGAACAAATTAATCGATTTCGTTTAGCCAGACTTGCGCCTTTTAAGTCGGACTGGTGGCGACAGACAGACAAAACATTAAATTTATATCCTACATAGATGAAAACAAATCTCAAGCACCGGAGTTGTTATCGGATATTATTGTTACTAAAAGAGGAAATAAAGATAAAAATTTATGTGTCGTCGGAAAACCACCTACGGATTTTCAGCATTTCTAGTGCCTCTTATATATATAATAATATATTGATAATTTCAATTTTTAAGCATTAATTTAACTTAAGTTTTTAAGTTAACGCCTTTTATAAGCTTAGTAACACCTAATGTTTAACTTGTTGTCCTTCTAACCAAAATATTACCTAACAATATTATACTTTTTTTTTTTTTTTTTCTAGTGCAATTCCTTCTCTATTGCTGTGTCTTTTTCCTTCTTGAATTATAATCATGATTTAAGCTTTCTATTAAGTTAATTAAAATAAATATTTTTTCAAGTTAACTTGCTTGTAGATTATCATACCTCTTGAAAACACCTGCTGTTTTTCTTCTTTGTCCGTCTAAATAAAATAATTATAATCGATTTGTCATACCCTTTGTGAAAACCACATGTTGACTGCATGTATGTATATCTATGCAAGCAAACAGTTTCAATTACTGTTGGAACGTAGATTCCTGCTGGTTGAATAACGACCTTGTTTACATGTTCGTTGAACTCCACTTGTGCCGGTTTAGGTATATTGATTGAGTGAAGTGGCGAGACCCTAGTTTTCAAAGCTTTATTGAACTGGAGAAACAGTGCATAGATTGTTATCAACTCTTGGGTCGTCTAAACTCTAAACAACTCTGGGTCAACTATATGTGCGATTCAAGTTTATCAGCCTTGAATGATCCCTCTCATTTATACTTCCCACTACAGTATAGCTTGTGCCTTATATCTTCCGGGCTCTACTTACTCTAACGGTACTTGGAATATTTATAAACGGCAAACCGATATTAAAGTATCCATTTATTCGATTTTCAAAAGTACCTTTGACATTGAGTTTCATGTTGCTATGAGGATGTAATAGCTGTTAATTTTTACCACTAAAAATTATTGATAAGCTAGAATTACTTAACCTGAATTAACTAATGTTTAAACACCTAACATAAAGGTGATTAACTTAAAGAGAAAAAATGTACCAGTTAATGTTCCAAGAAACACTATCTGAAAATGATGAACACCCATATGTTTTGAAGCATTTTAACCATATTCCTATAACCAATCAATTCAGAATGAAGTAGTTTTCGTACTTGCATTATATTGAATCCAAGACCCCTAACATAGTGCTTTTGGAGAGTTTGGATTCTACTGAAATAATACCATGTTTCAGACTGATAATCATATTGATTGGATGAGTAAAGTGGTTGACCCTTCGTCCTCTAGTGACTTGATGTTGTGTTAATAGAATCTTAGTAGAATCAGCAAGAAAGGAACTCAGAAAGAAGAAAAAGTACGGTCTCCGAACTTTTCTTCCCAAGAATCGTTAAACCATCATCGTTTCCTCGACTCTCGAGTAGGTGGGAAAAAGGTCTTAAAATCCCCTGTCCAACTAGCAGGGGTGGAGTTGTACCATCTTCCGCAATACTGCTGCACACTGGTAAAAGTGGAACTGACGCCGCGCCGGGTAAACAAACCCAATCGCTTTCTTTCTGATTTTTTACCCTCTACACTCTACACTCTACATATTGTGAAGTTGTGATTGCCTAGGGGTCTGAAACACTAGTTGCTAATAAGGAGGTCGCAGGTTCAAACCCCATCTCAAAGGAAAACATTTTTTTATGGTCTTTTCGGCAGGATTAGTTTCTCTTTTCCCTGAGTAGCCGGACGTCTCTACTATCTATTCTAAACTATAAAGGAGGGGATCTCCTCTCTCTAAAGCTGATGGATATCCACTGCCTGTGACTTGGCGAGCTTGATTCCAAGTGTCTGATATCTCGAGTCGTGGAAAACATCTTGTCTATCGATATGGCTCGTGTGTGCTCGTCCATTCCAGTTAAGGATTCGACAGACCACAATTCTACGAGCACGAGCCTCGAGCCTCCAGGGGCGAGCCGTGGCAACCCTGCTTTACCTTAGCTCGTACAATAGAAAAGTTGACTATTTTCTCTTTTTATTATCTCTGTCTGAATGGTATTAAATACGTAGTATATTAAGCCCTCTTTTACTGACCACTTTCTTGCGTATTCATTTGATAAGCTGTCCTAATTTATTCTAGATCGGTATAGATCGAAATTAACCCCCTCGATTTTTAAAACGACTATAAAATCACGTTGCAAATCTATTTTCGAACGAGGAAACGAAAATAATATCTAATTCTGACAAGGCAGTATTTCACTGTTGAAAGGGGGTAACATAGGGAAATCGCTTATTTAACATGACTACCCTGAAAAACATCACGGTTAAGTAGAATCCGACCATGGAAATAGTCCAGTTCGAAAAGACTATGAAAAGAATTTTGGTCGTAGGCCAAATATCTTATTGTTTCGATTCTATCTAATGTCTGTTTTTAAATAAGGCTGCTGAGTATTTGACCTATACCCTTGAAAGTGTATAGGTATTATACTGTGAATACAAGTTCGTTCAACCTTCGACAAAAGAAGCTACAATGTAGGAAAGGAACGTAATTTATATTTTAAAATATAGCATAAATTAAAATAGCATAAATAATTAAAATAGCATAAATTCCACGAGTCCTTATTAAATCACCCCAATCCTTTAGCAGAACTTCTTTCTTCCCAATCCATCCCTGATAATCCTCCTGAGGAGACAGTGGCCCCGAGATCTATTAAATATGGGACTCCATATTAATAATTAATTATCAATTAACTCATACTTATCATTCCTTACAACAAACATTTCTTTTCTTTTTTTAATTAGTGCTTCTTTTCTAACTCACTTGTTTTTATTGTTATATTTGTTCATATTCTGAATGATTCAGGCCAAAAGGAGTAATCAATGGATTATTACCTTTATCATGTAATTCACCGTCCAAAAAAACATTGTTATCAGTATCACTTATAACTATAACATTAACAATAAATTATGTAGTTGTGATAATCAATAAAGAGAGAAAAAAAAAAAAATTGTTAACTGTGAAGATTGTGCACATTTAAGTTTAAACTGTCCTTTATTTTTAAATTGTATATGAATGCTAATTTCATACTAAGTACATAAAATTTCAATTCGAGATTCAGTCTTTATTAATGATAAGCTTAGTTTGTTTGAGCACTTAAGCTGCGGACCTACCAATTTAACACCCTAGTTTACTTATTTATAAATTCTAGTAAAAGTATAAATATATATACTATCATTTATTAAATAATGCAATTAACGTATATAAATAAAATAATATTATTAAATTATTTATTTTTTCTTATTATAATGCAAATTATCAACTCTGTAACTAATAATTTATATTGATCTATAAACTATTATTAATGGCATGGATCAGATAGCATTATATAGATTCTTTACATCAACAGAGGTTTGTAATTCGCAAATGAAAGCATATAACTAAATATTGAGGATATTTGCATAATTATTTTTTTATTTAATAATTTAGAATTTTGTGATTTCTAGACATTAAAATTGCTGGTTTGAAATAATCTATTTTATTTATTGCTTAACTTCTTTACCATTTGCTAAATTGGTATTTATTCTCATATGGTATGCTTCCGTAACTTTTTTCAACATAAAACTTCTTGGTTTATTTATTAATATAGCGTCTCGAATTGAACTCTTATATGGGACGTTGAGCGTGAACGGTAAACGTTTGCTTGAAGGGAAAGATACTTTAAAATTATTGATAACTTAACTTTGAAGATTTCTTTCCCTTCGAAATGCGTCATAATCGCAAAATATCTATATTTTTTTTTTTTTTACCTTTTATAAGGAAAATGAATAAATTATTTTATAAAAGCTAAACGTTATGGGAACTTAACGTTGGACTCTTTTACCCTTTCAGCTGCGGCCTTAATTGAATAAATCTATAATTAAATAATTTATCTGTTATGGCACGGGAAAAATTACTTGAAAAAGCATTTAACTTAAGGGAAATCTCAAATCGCGGTCTTTATTACAAACTAACTTCGTTACTTAGTGTTAGGAGCAGCAAATAAAATCACTTGAAAAAGCATTTAACTTAAGGGACATCTCAAATCGCGGTCTTTATTACTAACTAACTTCGTTACTTAGTGTTAGGAGCAGCAAAAAAATCACTTGAAAAAGCATTTAACTTAAGGGACATCTCAAATCGCGGTCTTTATAACTAACTAACTTCGTTACTTAGTGTTAGGAGCAGCAAAAAAATCACTTGAAAAAGCATTTAACTTAAGGGACATCTCAAATCGCGGTCTTTATTACTAACTAACTTCGTTACTTACTGTTAGGAGCAGCAAAAAAATCACTTGAAAAAGCATTTAACTTAAGGGACATCTTAAATCGCGGTCTTTATTACTAACTAACTTCGTTACTTAGTGTTAGGAGCAGCAAAAAAATCACTTGAAAAAGCATTTAACTTAAGGGACATCTCAAATCGCGGTCTTTATTACTAACTAACTTCGTTACTTAGTGTTAGGAGCAGCAAAAAAATCACTTGAAAAAGCATTTAACTTAAGGGACATCTCAAATCGCGGTCTTTATAACTATAACTAACTTAACAGCCTGTTAAGGGCCTAGGCCTACAAAAGGGCTTATATACGTCTATACGATTATATGTAATGGATGGCACGGGGTTAAAGTGTCGCTTTGTTAGTTGTATAAACTTTACTGTTGACATAAGCAAACTGTTAGTCGACACTTCACAGAAGCAGCTACCCATTTATTTGAGGATGCTGGGTGGACGCCAAGCGTGACTCCCTTTCTCGAGAATTGAACCCGGAACCTCTTGTATGGCAAGCGAACGCGATAGCAATTTGCTACCGAAGACCCCTCGTTCTATTTATGAAAATTGATTATGCTAATTCTAACACTTCACTCAAATAAATTTACTGCATAAATAAACCTTAAGATAATTATTGAACTCGTGAGACACCTTGTGTCACAAATTTAAACCAATTAAAATAAATTGTCTTGTACCTACCCACATATTTCAAAAATATAGCAACTCAAAAAAAGTATTTTTAAAAAAAATTAGGGTAAAAAAACATAAGGGTTAAAAATTTTTTAATTTTTTTTTACTCCGTGAGGGGTATCATATAAAAGGGTACGTCGAGCTGATTACAAAAATATATAATTCTTTGGTTATAACTTTGATAGGGCGAGCGTAGGCAAGTTTGAAGTGGGTGTGAAACGTGTGGCCCCCCCCCCCCCCCCCCTCTATCTCGCTTATGTGAAGTGCAAAAAATCTGAAAAAATTCCTGAACATTCTTCGACCAAAAGAAAAGATACCACTTTTTGGAAATGTCGAAAAAAATATTATTTTATTTTTTATTGACAAAATACGTTTATATATATATATATATATATATATATATATATATATATATATATATATATATATATATATATATATATATATATATATATATATATATATATACATATATATATGGTCTTTTCGATGTATTTATATGGTTGTAGTCCGGTTCAGTGACAAACAAATACTTTATCAGAAGTTTGTTTATGTGTTTTGAGAATATCAGACCCATATGATAGTTCAAAGTAAGCTTTTTAGCATTTTAAAAAACACCATCAATATAGGGTACTACTTAAACTACACATGGTTGCCTATGGACCCTCGCTGTGTGCTGACTAGCACACACTTGACCTGTTTATTAAACACTAAATTTCTGTTTTAAGAAACAATTTTGTTAATGAAAAATTGTTTAATAAAGTCAAAATCCAGTTTAATATAGAAGGAAAACGAATCAAGTATATTATTTCGTGAAATATCCCGTACTTTCTCTTTTTGTTAACTGAACCGTCCTTGGATATATTTATGAATATATTTGCATACTTATATTATATCTTTGGAATATTGTATGCAAATAGGTAAATGTATATGACTATCTCTTCCTTTATTTACAAGGATGTTGTACTGTACATTTATTTTTAAGGTATGAATTGATTTTTGTCTTTCCCACTACTAGATCATATTATTTAATTTATTTGAATTATATTCTCTCCACAGCCAAACACAGGCCACAAGTGAGAGGCACAAACCAAATCACATTGAATATTGTAAGCATGTCATTAATATAAGTATAAAATTAATAAAAGTAGGGGAGAGTGGGGCATGTTGTCACAAATTTAACAATTTATTTTTTTTTTAATTTTTTCTATTCGGTACATTTACAATTTCTAAGTACTATTGTTTTTTTTAAACTTTCAGCTACATGTGGCACAAGTTTCATTTATCTAGCATTAGTAGAAGTATTTTTATTTAATTTTTTTAAAGTTAAAGTTTTTTGTGACAACATGCCCCATCAAGGGGTATTAAAGTCTTGCACAAGCAAAATATTTTTCTTATAGGAATCATTTATGTTAATTTTACTGCAGTACCAATGCTAGGTTCTGTAATTTATTAAAAATGCTTCCGCTGCGTAACGAGTGGAGCAGCCTCTAAATTTTAGAACCCTAACCGCCTTCATGAGCATGAAGCATAAGCACTCCTGGAGCATACCGTCCTCTAGTGGTTTTTGCCTTGTAATTGCTCACCATTTTGCCTAGAACAGAACAGCTTTGCTAAAATCGTTATTTCGTGCCTGTACCTAGCACCCAGCTAAGAGTACGGTAAGGGAATCAATCAGCTACCTCGATAAGGGAATCAACACTGCGTTTTTAAGTATGAGGGTGGAGAGGGTCTGTTAAAATTTTTTTTTTTATTTATTGTATTAAAAATAAAAGGGGAAAAGTGTATCATTTGTTTGATTTTTTATCAATAGTTAGCATATTTGTTTAACTTATTTTAACTGGCCATCCTTTATTTTTTATTATCCGCTTTCCTTATTTATTCCTCTTCACTTTTCATTTCTATTTAAATATAGAAGAATACTCTTATGTAAATATTGCATTGGGGCAAGTAGTCACAAAAGGTATTGGATGTGACTACTTGCCCCTTTTACTTTGTGACAACTAGCCCCAACGCACCATTTTTAATTATAGTGAAATATTTTTTTCCTGCCGCAATTATATTGATTTAACGGTTTAGAAAAACAATGCCAAAACTACTACGTAATAATAATCATCGAATATAGCACCGTAGATAAAAAATACAAAACAGAAAACATATTTTAAAAACAAAAAAAAGCAGTGAGTGACTAGCCTAAAAAGTTTATGTTCCATAGATGACAGACGGTTTGCTACAGTGGCACCATTTTTCGTAAAGTTTGTCTACATAATAAAGGTTATCTTCAGTAGCCACGCGAGCTTTCCCTTATCACTCTAACCCCTTAAAATTGACCCTATGACAACCTGCCCCTGTGACTTCTTGCCCCACTCTCCCCTAATTACTACAATGGTAAACAACGTAAGGTAGAAGGAAAGATGAGGAAAAGGATTGAGGAGGAATTGAACGAGCGGAGTGAGTCCTTCATGTGAGAGACTTGGGCTTTGAAACATTTTTGGGTTTGTTTGTTTTACAATTAACCGGCGTAAAAATTGACCGATTTGAACGAAATTTGGCCCACAAGTGCATCTCAACATTAACGAAAAAAAATTATAGGTGAGACATCGAATAAATGAATTGGTTCATCTAACGCTATCTGATCCAATCTTGGTTTTAGTGAAGGTACTTATGTGTTAAGTACACGAATGTGACAAATCATAGATCATGAGAGCCACTTGACGGAGGTAAAACGTCATGACCTAATGCCCTCGATATAATCTCCTTCAAGTGACAATCCGAAAATTCCGTTTAATCTCTCTCTTCAAAAATGAGATTAATTATAGGGTTTATATAGTAGTTATTTGAACAAGCTAAGTAATCGTTATTACTTATAATTAGTAGATATGGTTAGTCACTTCTTTTGACAAAAATAGATTATCTCAGCATACGAAGAACGCCGACATTTATTTGGAACACAGTCTTTTCTAGTGATAATGATTAGTCTGTATTCCGTGTTATCTTTTTGCCGAATAAAGATTGGGTTTGTTATTTCCTGCTTGTTATGATACTTTATAAATGGTTTATTAATATTTTTGTTTCGGATACTGATATTCCTTGTTCTATATTTACTATACGTTTTGCAGAGCAAAGCAATACTGCCATACTTCTTCGTAAAAATGTGTTATCATTTCAATTCTAACTTGCTCTATTTTTTTATCGGACTCCTTCTCTTATGTTATTCATATGCCGCTTTTATTTTTCCGCGATCAATCGAGTTTTTTTTTTTTTTAAAAAACCCTGTCTTTATAGACGGTAACTTCTTTGTATATAAATAGTTCGGTAGATAATGACGGAATAGTACATTACGCGTCGAGTGTGGAAAGAAGCATTTTGCATGCGAGTGTGGAGTTTGCACCCGTGCGAAAGCAAGGGTAGTAAAACCACACGAGCAATGCAAAATGCCGTTTTCCCACGAGTTGCGTACCGTACTTTATCTACGATTGTTAGATTTAAATAATAAATACAGAAACTATTAAACTTGCTGTATGTAAGTTCGTATCTCTCTCTTGATAAAGATGGCATTAATTCATTAGTTGTATTTTTTGCCGAATTAATTATTTCTGAAGGATTATTATTCTCCACATTTTCGTCAAAGTCACTTGATTCACTCATTGTTTTTCACTAAAAACTCGATATAAATACATAGTTACTTTAATAAAAGAATAGCAAATTAGTTTTGTTAAATGTAAACAAACTCGCTAATCGTGCGTAAAGCTGAAGAATTCCTCTTCTTTACCGCGCTAGCGTGGTAAAGAAGAGGAATTCTTCAGAACCATGAAACGCGCATGCGCAATGAATACAAGTACGTAAATAATCACTTTCTACGCATCTAAATAGAGATATAATGTTTATTTTTCGTATCAATCGTAGATAAAATTCATTCATTTAATTCTAACATCTATGCCTGTAATTCATTCATTAAAAAACGAAGGTCGGTTTCAACAAACGACTTTCTTGTAATATGAAAACAATGCTAACTTAATGACATCAAGTTATTTTATTCATCTAATATAAATTGTAATATTCAGCAATCTATTTACTCAACAAATTGTTAATATTAGCTTCGACAATACATTTTTTCGATCTGAAAATTATGCGACTCTGTCGGAGGTTGACAAAACAATCTTTGATTGTTATTATTATAACTTTGCGATCAAGGCCAATATTTTAAAATCACGTTTATGATCACAAAGTTAAAACTATCAAAGGTTGTTATTTCAATTTCAACCGTTTCGTCAGAAAAATATCAGCGAATTCATTAAACAGAGATCCCAGAGTTTTTTAGGGTTTCGTTGGTAAAACCAAAAAAGAAACCCTTATAGTTTCGTTCCTGTGTCTGTCTGTCACTCTGTACGGTTCCAATAACTTTTGAATCAAAAGAGATAGAAACATGAAACTTTCCAGTATTAAAGGTCGTTTTGACGCGCTCACAGGAAAAATATAGTGAACTCAAAATTATCAGCTGTTTAAATCCAAAATGGCGGATAATTCCCGTCACCCGAAAAAAATATTTTTATTTTAAATTTCGAGTGGGGTATCAAATGAAAGGTATTGAAGAGTAGATTACAAAAATATATAACATTTGTGGAAAGTGTTTAATTTTCCGTGCCATTTTGTCAAAAACATAAAACTTTTGCGTGTCCCCCCCTAAAAATATATTTCTGCTGTTACTAAAAATATAAAAAAATATGCATAATGTGCGGTCTGATAGGCCAAAGAAAAAATAAGAATATCAACTTGATCGGATTAACTGGAAATCCAAAATGGTGGCTAATTCCTTTCACGGGGAAAAAAATATTTTTTTAAAATTTTGAGTGGGGTATCTTATGAAAGGTATTGAAGAGTTGATTACAAAAATATATAACACTTGTGGAAAGTGTTTATTTTTCCGTGCCATTTTGTCAAATACATCCAAATTTTGTGTTTCCACCCCCCTAAAACTATATTTTTTATGTTTGCTATTCCTTATAGGATTTATAACCCGCTTATCCCTTCCTTTTTAAATATTTCCAATTTGGTTTTCGTTTAGCTTATCTAAACTCTGAATTATGTCAAGAAAAATGGTAGAACAAAATAACACTTGAATTAACTTAGATCATTGTTCCCTTTCCCTTTGAGGCGGCAGATAACACGAAAATACGTACGATTTTCTAAATATTACTGCTTAACTCTAGTTTCTATGCATCTTACTACTAAAAATACTGCTTAGTAGGTATTTAGTGGTGGTTATCGTACAGCAGGGTTAATTGCCTTTGGCCCCGGTCTTCAAGACAGCGCCCGTGTTAATTATAGTTATGATTTTTTCCACTTATATTATAACGAGCAGTAAGCCCGTGGCAACGGGCTTAATTTAATATTTAGAAAAGAAAGTAAAATTAAGTTATTTTATCTATTTAGATAAGTTATTATATCTACATAAAGACCAAACATTCAAAACAAACATTTATTTTTATTGCAATAAATGTGGTTGCCTTAGCTTAGCAATTACAAATAATTTTGAGGTGAGTCATCGCCATCGTCGGGACATTATTCGATTATATAAATGACTAGCCCTTAGGCCCGTGGTAATATATATTAATTTAGATATCTATTTAGATAAGTTTTTATATCTATTTGAAGACTAACAAATCAAAACTTATTTTTATCGGAATGAATGTGGTTGCCTTAGCTTAGCAATAACAAATCATTTCGAGGTGAGTCATCGCCATCGTCAGGACACTACTTGATTATATAAATTTTAATTGTATGTACTATACTAAGGATTTAGAATTCCGCCTTCCTCGTGTTTGATATTAAACAGGGGGCCTCGTCCTTGACATCTTTGATGATCCATTCGTCGGCTTATCCTGTAGGCTTCTTCTTTTCATTTCTTTGGGAGGAAGTGGCGCGGGTGAAAGCACAGAAGAGACCAAGAGGTAGTCTGTTTCTTGCAGCAATTCCCACAGATTGATTATCAATGTGCGTGTCCCTTATTTTTTATTTATAAGATGCTATTTTATTTCTTTGTTTCAGGTCTGGTGCTGTCATTTTTATTTGTAGCACTTAGCCTTACCTTCTCCGTGCTAATGTGGTGCACAGATATATACGACCAATCCGTCCTAAAGGTAATTTTATTATTCCTTTCTATTTTGAATTTTGTGAGCAAGTCGCAAATACTATTTAAATTATCTGAGCTAGACTTTTTTGTTTTAAGTCTATAACGGGGTTCGTTTTTTATAATTATGGTCTTTTCGATGTATCGATATGGTTGTAGTCCGGTTCAGTGGCAAAAAAATACTTTATCAGAGTGTTTTTTGAGGATATCAGACCCTTAGGATAGTTCAAAGTCAAGTTTTTAGCATTTTACACTTTACAGTTTACAAGTTAAACACTATATAGTGTGGCCTACGAACCCTCGCTGTGTGCTGACTAGCACACACTTGAACTGTTTATTTCGATATTTTTGTTTTTCAGTATCCCCCGATATATTTGATATATTCAGTATATTCAATATATTTGTTTTCAGTTGTCCCCCCCCCCCGCAATGATTACATAACTTGGACCCGCCATACATTTAAAACCAAACAAATACAGTAATGACTGTAACGACAGATGCATTCGAATTTTCTGTAAATATTTTCCAATAAAAGGAATTAATTAAGTATTATATTAGGGTGTGTAATCACCCCAAATTTTCGATCCAAAGCTCTTGAAGTGGAGTTATAACCCTCAAAAGTTAACTTTTTTTTTAGGGGTTCATTCATTTTTTTTGATGAGGAGAGGAGGGTCGATGGAAATGTTTACTGGTAGACGGCTTTAAATAAGTCATTAAAAAAAAAATCATTCTATTAACAAAAGAAACTTGATATTTTCTTAAATTTGGGGTGCTCATGCTCATATTAAAGACTAAACAAAAATTAGGAGAAAACTTAATTTAATTATTACTGACCTACTGACCTTTTCATATGAACACTTCAAAGTCGGATTCTACATAATTCAGGCTTTTTTAATACACATTCGTGAATGATTCGTCTACCTTTTTGTAAAGAGTAACGCAAAGAATGAGATAGGGTATTGTAAATTTGGAGTTTTTTCTTCACTTTATAGGTTATAATTATTACTGTTTATGTATAGGTTAGTTTCTGCCTGAGCTTAAAGGGTTTAATTTTTTAATTCCTTATTAATAAGCTGTATTACTTTTGCAATAATGTCAATCTACGTTTTTTGAATAGAAGCGCTCAAAAATAAATTCAAGTGGCTTCAAAGATTTAACAATATAATTAAAGTGATCTTCGTATTCGAGTTGACATCACTCGATATAACCTAAAAAAAATATGCGCTTGGGCTTTAATTAATTTCTAACAAACAACTATAGGATATAGTGTAATTGTAATGTATGTTTTATGCTTTTAGTTAGTATCTATAAGGAATGATTTGGATATGATTTTCGACCTCTGGAGGTTTCCACCAACCAGACCCTATCTCAATGTGTACATATTTAACTACACGAATCCTAACTCTATTGACTACAATCAGTTACCTCGAGTCGATGAAGTTGGCCCTTATGTATTCCAGTAAGTATCAATTTATAAAATTTAAAATAATAATAATAATTATTTTGTGGATGTTGAAACCCGTTGAATGGAACCCTTGTAATATTACTATGTTTCTACTAATGAAAACTTAATTCCTGTTATTTATTTATTTTATTTTTTTCCAGGGAAAGAACAGAAAAAATCAATATTCAGTTTCACGATAACGGAACTGTATCATTTCAGGAAAACAAAACCATTAATTTTGTACCGGAGAGGTCTTTTGGAACACTAAACGATACAATTATTGTACCAAACATACCACTTTTGGTAAATATTATTAATTAAATATTGAACTAATATAGGGGGATCAGTTAGTGAATAATAATGAGCCTAAAAGCTAAATGCAGAGACCAACATATCTGGTGATTTGGAATGCCAGAGACGTGAGAGGTGTTTCACTCTGTCGATCTTAGTAAAAGATAATTGAGTCGTAGAAGAAATGTAAGAAAAGCAATAATACATTTCATTTTTAGATATATCACTCTTCAAGATCTTTTGTATTGATTTGCTCCTTGGTGTCTACTCGTGGGAAAAGATGAAATTAAAAAAAAAAAATTCAAAGAATCAGCATATTTGACTGTGTTAAGAATATAAATAACATTTTATTTATAATAGAATTAAAATATATATAGAATTAGATTATGTATAGAATATAATTTTTTTTTTCTTTTTTTGGGCAAAATAGGCTTGTCTTACTATTATTGTTTTTAAGGAATCTCTCATCATTTTGAATTATAATAATATATGTTTTTCATTTCTTTGCAGGCAATAATAAGTGTTATGAGAAACTTAGATTTGTTACCCCAAGCGACATTATCAAAATTTCTACTTCCAGCCTTAGGAACAGAAAACTTCCAAAAGATTCTTGTAAATGATTTTATATGGGGTTATGAAGATAATTTTCATTCTTTAGCTAGATCTGTACAAAATATATTCAACGATCAAAAGGATATTAATAAATTTGGATTTTTGGTTAAAGTAAGTTTGTATTCTGCATTGCACTTCCACTTAAATTTATCCAATAAATTGATAATCATTTTAAATTGCTAATCGATAAATTAATTATTTTTTGACATATTTCTTTTAGAGAAGAGGTGTAGGTCATCATGTGTTGACCGTTAACACAGGCAGTTATGACTTGGACAGTGTGGCCAACATTGAACAGTTCGACGGTCAAAACCGGATAGGTCAATGGGGCAACACTCCATGTGATGTTATAGAAGGGCACGAAGGCGGCCTTTTCCCAGGCAATCGAATACGACGGAAAGAACCTCTGAATTTATACGTGCATGATATGTGTCGAAAATTACCCTTAGTTTTCAACAGAACCACTGAGGTAAGTGTTTCAAGTTTGGCAAAACTTTCAAAATCATTTTTGTTATTTTTAATTTAAGGAATAAAAGTATGACTTAATAATAATACAATTTCTATAATTAAACTTACCCTTAAGAGGCGCCTATAACATCTTTGCCCAGGGCGCAAGGTACCTTAAATCGGGGCCTGAACAAATCATTTAAAATGTATAGACTGATAAATATAGATGATTAATATATGCTTAGGTCAGGCTAAAATTGATCAGAAATTGAAATTAATTCTCATTCTTCATGAATTATTATGTTATGTAGAAAATAATCCATTGCATAAGGGAATCCCAGAGACAATCCGATAACTGCTTAAATTTTGTTTTCTCAATTCGTCTAATGAGATGAAATGGCTTAAAGTGCAAAAACAAATAGTTTACTGCCAAATAACACAAAAGTGAAGATTTGTCTCAACCATTTAGTTGGTTGCTTAACTAACTTGAAATTTAAATATTGTATTGACACCATTCTGGTTTATGACGTTGAGATCTTAGTTAGCGAATTGCTACCACTTTTGTTTCTTAGCTCTTGGTTGTTTCAATATTAGCTTATCAATACACACTTCTTCTTGACAGAAAAACCATTTTCTAGTCCCACAAACTAACAAAATGGACATGCTGACTCCATGTTACCCCTAACTACTGTGTGCTCGTTACAAGTTGTGACTTAAGGCGAAAACACACTACCATCACGTCACGTGATATCACGTGAAAAAAGTGTGCGGTGTTGATTTAGTACGGTTTGTATACATAATAGTGTAGCTGCAATGTATACAAACCTTACTAAATCAGCACCGCACACTTTTTTTCACGTGACGTGATGTTAGTGTGTTTCCGCCTTTAGTCTCACTCAGATTGGCCAACCTATGCCAGGGGAAATATTAAGCCCCTAGGAGGTTATTCTAAGTACCATGCCTAGTTGGCCCAACCTTCTAGAATTAAAAATCCTGACCTCTCATTGGCCCAACCCAAATTTATTCGATTTTCCTGTGTTGTCAAAAGTGACAACCCATAACTCTCATACTGTAGAATAGACGTGAACAGCCTTGTGGTAGTCAAACTGAACAGCCTTGTGGTAGTCAAACTGAACAGCCTTGTGGTAGTCACCGGCCCCTCTTGAGCTCTTGTGTTGTGAACTTAAGTACTACTGTAACTGAATAATGCTCTTTTTCTAATTTGAGGTTATACAATTAAAATATCCATCAATATAAAACTATGATAATTCGTACTATTAATTCATTTATTTATATGTATATATATATATTTTTTTTTTTTTTTAGAGTGTAGATGGCTTCCCAGTTAATGAATACGTGTTTCCTGATGATATGTTTGACTATTCACCTAGAGTCAAAAGTAATCAGTGCTATCATCAAAAAAATATTTACCCACCTAAGGGTACATTCTATAGCGGCCCTTGCAACAGTGGTATTTCAATTTTTATTTATATATATATATACGAGTAAATAACCATTTAGGCACTTCTTTAGATTGTTACTCCTCTTATAAAAAAAAACAGAGGGGAGTAACAATCTAAAGAAGGTGTACGGAATGTTCTTCTTTTGACTGATACTCCCCTTATAAAATCAGAAATGTGATATTCCTTTGTCCCAAAGTACATTGGTCTAAACATCCCTTTTTCTTAATAGTTATTTAGTCAATATCATTTATATTCGAAAACAACATAGGGGAGTAACGATCTAAAGAAGTACCTACACTTATATTTTTAAGTTGTCTCAATCAACTATTAGTAGTACAAACTAGCTGGTCCCGTGGCCGCCGCAAGCGGCGGCCAACGGGACTCAGCTAGCCGGTTGGCGCTGGTATAGTGTTGGCGCTGGTATAGTGTTGGCGCTGGTATAGTGTTGGCGCTGGTATAGTGTTGGCGCTGGTATAGTGTTGGCGCTGGTATAGTGTTGGCGCTGGTATAGTGTTGGCGCTGGTATAGTGTTGGCGCTGGTATAGTGTTGGCGCGCGTATAGTGTTGGCGCTGGTATAGTGTTGGCGCGCGTATAGGGTTGGCGCCCGTATATCGTGCAAATCGAAGATCGCCTGATCGTCGAATTGCCTTGTGAGTCTCGTTCGAAAATTCTAAAGTTTAGGACAATCGCACCCCTCCAGAAGTTGGCAAAGTCGTGTTTTGCTCCAAAATCGGTCTAAAAAAGGGGGTTTTCGCCACCCCACGTGAAGACCGTTAGTAGCGAAGAAAAACAAAAACCGGATTCCTGTTGTCCACCGTGCGCCGAAACTACTCTGAGAGTCCCGTCCGGGAAATCTCGAGTTTAAGGGGGTAAATCCCCTCGGGAATGTGCCTGGTTCGGCTTAAAAAATCAAAAATATCGCATGATTTCGGGCACTTGCGATACCGCTGCCGCCGGCCCGCCTGTCCCGACGGTCCCGCTTATTTTTTTTTCCAAGGGCGTGTCCAAAAGCTACCGTCCGCCGTGCTAACCGCATTTTCACGACTCTTATTCGCCGAGAAAAAAAATAACGAAGATTTAATTTTCGTTATTTTCCAAATTCGGTTGCGCGGGGGAAGCCGTCGCCCCCGCACGGGAACTCCGGGGGCGTCGAGGGTGGTCTTATATTACGCCTTGGGTATCCCTCCAAAAAAAATAATAAGTGTAAAAAAATTCCCTGTTCACGGTTTTCCCGCGGCGATTTTTTTTAAAAGGGGGAAAAAATCGTGGAATTAGTTTTCCCGCGTATCTCGGAAACGCAGGTCCGCAGCGGTCCGGACCAAAGGGACTTTTTCGTGGGCCCCGACTTACAGGATAAAATGAAGGAATTTTTTTTCCCCCCCGACTACCGGGAAAAAAGTTACGGGGGTTTCACGGAGGCCCCGAAAACCGGGTTTTCAAATTTTAGCGGCGCCCCCCTTCGGGCGTCGGGGTCGAAACTCCTACGGCGTGTTCGCTTCGTCTCACCTTGTAACGGACGGGTACGCGGTAATTTTTTTATCGAAACGGGCGGGCGCCACGGCCTCCGGTGGCGCCGTGCTCCGGTGCGCCGGACCGGCGCGTCGCACCGACCCCGCTTCAATTTTTGGCCCTAACTTTCGCGCCTTCTAAAAGTCCAACCTGTCAAATTGGACCTACGAAGCCGTAGAAAAATATTTTCTTGCTGAATTAGTATAGTATAACTAGCTGGTCCCGTGGCCGCCGCAAGCGGCGGCCAACGGGACTCAGCTAGCCGGTTGGCGCTGGTATAGTGTTGGCGCTGGTATAGTGTTGGCGCTGGTATAGTGTTGGCGCTGGTATAGTGTTGGCGCTGGTATAGTGTTGGCGCTGGTATAGTGTTGGCGCTGGTATAGTGTTGGCGCTGGTATAGTGTTGGCGCGCGTATAGTGTTGGCGCTGGTATAGTGTTGGCGCGCGTATAGGGTTGGCGCCCGTATATCGTGCAAATCGAAGATCGCCTGATCGGGTCGATATATATATCATTTTAAGGGTTTTAGCAAGGCGATCAAGAAAAACTATAGTTTTACCCTTATTAAGCCATTTTGGGAAATTTTAGAGGCCGATAACGGGTGAAATTTGGGTTTTTAGTACGTAATTAAATTTAAATCTCTCGTAGTGGGCGTACTTTAGGTCCGACCGCCTCGTGTCTTATATGGGCTTATAGGTCTATTTGCGGGCTACAAAAAGGCCTCATAGCGTTTTTCTCCACGGGATACAGGGAAAAAGTTGAGCCACTTCGAAGAGCGGAAAAGTGTGGATTTATTAATTTTACACAGAACCCCAAATTATTCAACATTTTTTTCCCCAATCAGTTTTTGTCTTAGAACCCTAATTTTTTGCATAGGGTCATTTATTACGGATTTCTACATGAAAAAAAATCGAGAACGCTGTAGGTGCGTCCAAAACATTTGTAAGGACAAATAAAAATTTAGAAAATTTGGGGAGGGCCCAAAAAAAATTTTTTCCCGAAAATTCTATCATAATCCTTGTAGTACTGTCGAACAACGGGTGTATACCGAATTTGGTGAAGATCGGACCATATAAAAATTAAAGGTTCAAAATTTCCCAGATTTCCAGTTCTCGATTTCGGGAAAATGTTTTGTCGACGACCCCATACGTGTTATACATGGTTGGAAAGATCTTTTTTTTCCATTGGGGTTTCCCGTGAACTTTTTTCTCCACGACCAATATTTTCCGAGATAATGGCGATCAAAGTTTTAACTTTTTTGGCGGGAAACCATGTTTTTCGCGCTTTTCTCGGAAAATATCGGTCAGGGAGAAAAAAGTGCAAGAGCATGTCCCATATTAAAAAAAAATTAGCTTTCCAACCATGTATAACACATATGGTGTCGTCGACAAAAAAAAAAAATGTTTTTTTTTTCGAAAAAATCGACAGGTGGGTACCCTGTGGTTTTTCCGTGAAAATCGAAAGTCGTCCGATCGGGTCGATATATACATCATTTTAAAGGTATTGGCAAGGCGATCGAGAAAAACTGTAGTTTTCAGCAGTACAACTATTTTAAGGGGGGCTTAGGGGGTTCCAAAAGCGAAAAGTATATGAAATCCTCCAAAAGGCGAAATAATGTTTTACGTATTTCCCTCCGGGGGGAGAACCGTTATCGAGGAAAAACCAAATCTGCTTGATTCCGGTAACCCACCGCTTGGCCGAACTACCCTATGAATGGTGTCCGGAATTATTTAATTTAAGGGGGGTTCCAGGGGAGTTTAAAGTAAGTTTTCGGGACATTTTTACCCAATCTCGGGGCTTTGGCTTCCAGTCCCGGGAGATTCATGGGCGTCGAAAAAAATAAAGAAACAGATTCCCGTAGTACTTTATTCGGTCGAATTGCCTTGTGAGTCTCGTTCGAAAATTCTAAAGTTTAGGACAATCGCACCCCTCCAGAAGTTGGCAAAGTCGTGTTTTGCTCCAAAATCGGTCTAAAAAAGGGGGTTTTCGCCACCCCACGTGAAGACCGTTAGTAGCGAAGAAAAACAAAAACCGGATTCCTGTTGTCCACCGTGCGCCGAAACTACTCTGAGAGTCCCGTCCGGGAAATCTCGAGTTTAAGGGGGTAAATCCCCTCGGGAATGTGCCTGGTTCGGCTTAAAAAATCAAAAATATCGCATGATTTCGGGCACTTGCGATACCGCTGCCGCCGGCCCGCCTGTCCCGACGGTCCCGCTTATTTTTTTTTCCAAGGGCGTGTCCAAAAGCTACCGTCCGCCGTGCTAACCGCATTTTCACGACTCTTATTCGCCGAGAAAAAAAATAACGAAGATTTAATTTTCGTTATTTTCCAAATTCGGTTGCGCGGGGGAAGCCGTCGCCCCCGCACGGGAACTCCGGGGGCGTCGAGGGTGGTCTTATATTACGCCTTGGGTATCCCTCCAAAAAAAATAATAAGTGTAAAAAAATTCCCTGTTCACGGTTTTCCCGCGGCGATTTTTTTTAAAAGGGGGAAAAAATCGTGGAATTAGTTTTCCCGCGTATCTCGGAAACGCAGGTCCGCAGCGGTCCGGACCAAAGGGACTTTTTCGTGGGCCCCGACTTACAGGATAAAATGAAGGGATTTTTTTTTCCCCCCGACTACCGGGAAAAAAGTTACGGGGGTTTCACGGAGGCCCCGAAAACCGGGTTTTCAAATTTTAGCGGCGCCCCCCTTCGGGCGTCGGGGTCGAAACTCCTACGGCGTGTTCGCTTCGTCTCACCTTGTAACGGACGGGTACGCGGTAATTTTTTTATCGAAACGGGCGGGCGCCACGGCCTCCGGTGGCGCCGTGCTCCGGTGCGCCGGACCGGCGCGTCGCACCGACCCCGCTTCAATTTTTGGCCCTAACTTTCGCGCCTTCTAAAAGTCCAACCTGTCAAATTGGACCTACGAAGCCGTAGAAAAATATTTTCTTGCTGAATTAGTATAGTATAATAATAAAATAGAAATCATATTTAATATGACAAATATGGATTAATTTTTATATGTATTGTGGTTGCTATACGATACCATCAGGTTTATGAAAGGTCTTTTTCATATCTTTTATAAGCTATTACTTTAGGCAAGTCTAATTTTTATTTCAGGCAAGTCTAACTTTTTTATTAATTTCAGGGAGACCTGTTTATACAACTCTTCCACATTTCTTAAATGGAGATGAAAAATTACAAAAGTCAATTGAAGGTTTGAAACCGGATCCTGCGAAACACACTTCTTCGTTCTTAATACATGAGGTCAGTTAAACATAATGATTGTTTATAAGTATAAGAAGCAATATCTGTTACTTTATTAATTAGTTTATCAAATTAATTCATTCTGTCGAATATATCGCACAGTAATTATGAAAGATAAATAATTAGTAAATTAGTATTTAGAAAATAATGTATCAATAGTCTAAAACACTTGACTGTGAACAATGAAGATTTATCTTGAAGGCAGAACCAGGGACCTCTGGCTCTCTCCTATCATTCATGCTTTGGAAGCTTAAGGTTCCGGGTTTCATTCCCAATTGAAAGTGATTTTTGTTTTATTAATTATCACATTGCTTCCATTACTTTCTGTTAGCTCAGAAACAATATTACATTTTATATTTTATTTACTAATTAAAAATTAACTGCAGTAAAAAAATTGAATGTGCAACTCAAGCTTAAAGTGCCTTTGCTACACTTGAGAAGCTCTTCCGCCCTCTCCTGTGGATGGTGTGGAAACATTTCTATTAAGTGCAGCAAAGTGCCACTTTGCTGCACTAGTTGTACAAATAACTATGCTCGTACTACATATAAACCAAAAATTATTTTATTATTATAAATAAGACAACTAATGTGGTATAATAACCAAGGTGTCGATTGTGAACTTGACAATATACCTCTTTTTGTTTTCTCCTACTCTTTATTAATTTATTTAAATGTTGTTATAATTCAATATTTATTATTCAAGTCCTAAAATTATTTTTGTGTAATAGTACATTACGCGTCGAGTGCGGAAAGTAGCATTTTGCAAGCGAGTGTGGAGTTTGCGTGGGTAAAACCACGCAAGCAATGCAAAATGCCGTTTTCGCACGAGTTACGTACCGTACTTTATCTACGATTGTTAGATTTAAATAATAAATACAGAAAAAAATAAACTTGCTGTATGTAAGTTCGTATCTCTCTCTTGATAAAGATGGCATTAATTCATTAGTTGTATTTTTTGCCGAATTAATTATTTCTGGAGGAGTATTATTCTCCACATTTTCATCAAAGTCACTTGATTCACTCATTGTTTTTCACTAAAAACTCAATATAAACAGTTACTTTAATTAAAGAACAGCAAATTAGTTTTGTTAAATGTAAACAAACTCACTTATCGTGCGTTAGGGATGGGAGGAACGGTTCCATGAGTGGAACGAGTTACAACGTTTCGTTCCAAACCAATAACTAGTTCCAGGAACTAGTTATTTTTGGAACGTGTCAGTTTATGTTCCAAAGAAGCAGTTTCTCTTATACTTCACGTGTTCCTGAGTCTAGTCCAGGTTCGTTCCACAATAAATTCCGTTTCTTTATTAAATAGTTCCACTCTTCACCGTCGCTGACGATGAAAAGTTGAAATTAAATGCGGAAAACAAAACTAAAAAAAAACTAAACGAATGGCGAAGGGCGAAAGCGACAAGAGGAAGTTGACTATGGACCTTAAAGAAAAAAAGCGGCAAAGAGGCATCTATGCCTCTAAAAGAGAAAAAGATAACGCTTCACTATAATGGAGTGATTCGGAGACTCGAGCTCTCATCCCTACTCCATTACTCTACTCTACTATACAAAACATACACGTTTCGTTCCAGCTTGGCTGGAACTGGAACTTGGAACGATAACTATAGTTTTCGTTCCTCGCGAAACGAATCTTTTACGTTCCCTCCAAGTTACGGTTTCGTTACGTTTTCTCGTTCCAGTTTCCTCTTTAATCAGTTACGTTACACGTTACGTATTGGCACGGAACGGAAATCATCGGTTTCGTTCCAAGAGAAACGAGTTTTTAAAGTTCCCTTTAAGTTAGTTGTTTAGTTTCGTTACTGTTTTCTTGTTTCCGTTTCCTCTTTAATCAGTTCCGTTTCGTATTATTTTGCTCGATAATCCTTAAAAGATTTTTTTTTTTTTTTTTTTCAACGGTGGTAACAAATTTGTATCGAATTCAAACAATAAAAATGTATTAACTAAATAAAACTAGACTGTAAAATTAAACAAAAAAAAAACTTCTAAGTCGTTCCAAAAATAACGTAGTTCCATGAAATCTTGGAACGATTGGAACCGTTCCAACACTGGAACTAGTTATTTTTATAGTTACGTTCCGTTCCGCCCATCCCTATCGTGCGTAAAGCTGAAGAATTCCTCTTCTTTACCCCGCTAGCGTGGTAAAGAAGAGGAATTATTCAGAACTATGAGACGCGCATGGGCAATGAATACAAGTACGTAAATAATCACTTTCTACGCATCTAAACAAATATATGTTTATATGTTATATATATGTTTATATTTCGTATCAATCGTAGATAATACATATTTATTTATTTAAGAGCATTATTATTTTGTTATAGCTAAAGAAAAACTTGTATAATGTTATTTTTAGAAACTTGGCGTAACCCTAAGAGCACAATCAAAGTTCCAGCTGAATATACGTTACAATGAAGCTAAATTTATGAATCAGTTTAAAGGTCTTGAGGATGGTACTATTCTTCCAATTGCATGGCTACATATTGTAAGTTGAATTCTTATTGCATTTATTTTTTCTTATTATCATTTTAGACATTCTTTTAGCACTGATTAAGTCTTAAAATTTGTCTTTTTTAGTTCTTAAAGTTTGTTTTAGTGTACTATGTTCATTATAACTATTTATTTATTTTATTTTTATAGGACTCTGGCCCTCTTCCTGAGCACTTTATCAACATTGTCTACCATTTAACTTACACTACACGCTCCATCGAGCTTACATTAAAATGGTTCTTTTTAGTCAGTATGTTTGCTTCGATATTTTGGATGTACCGTCAAATCAAAAGAAATCACATCTTATTCAGACTTTGAGGTAAAAATGCCGCTCTTGTTAAGTTCGCATTATCTTGATACAATTTTATAAATAGTTGTAAATTTAATGAAATTATATTTAATTTTTTAGTGTTTAAATTTTTAATTATTGTTTTAGTTGAATATATATTTTGTAAAGACATTAAATTAAATATGTACATATGTAAATATCGATACAAAAAAGTGATGTGCCCCGATAATATTTATAGTTGATTGCTGCATATTGTGATATATTTCTGTTTGTTTTATGCAAAATTTGAAATTGTTATTAATGTAATGAAATGTAACTACTTATTGTAATATTTGAGTCTTTTTAGAATAATTTATATAAATAGATCTGAGAATTTAAAATGGGATGAATGTTTTAGTTATGTTATTAATCTAAGTAAGTTATTGCCTGAAATCATTTTTTTCTTTTTTATTTATTCCTTTCAATATATTTTTTGTCATATTACCCTCCCTTATCCTATACAACTTCAAAAAATTTCTCTTGTGATTAGTAGTGGTTGACTTAAAGTTGGATATTTCTATACTTTGAACAATAATTTTCATTGCAATCTATTTTCTTAGAAAATAGCCCGAGTGTGGATTGAATAAGTATAGGGAATAATGTAGAGCAGGTTCCCTCATCATGGACACTTGCCCCCCCCCCCCCCCCCCACAATTCCAGGGAGAGAGCAATTTTTTCTCTGATACAACTTGCCAGAGCAAAGCCTGGGAACACCATTTTAGACGGTTATGAAAGGAGACGATTATAAATAATTAAGCCGCTTGTGCGTGCAGTTTTGCTTAAGCTTCACTTCAATTACGTGAATCAGTTCATCAGTAACTAAAGATGGGCGTCCACTTCGTTCTTCATCGTGCACTTGATCACGTCCTTCATTGAAATGACTGACCCATCTTCTAAACATTGAATCACTCATAGCATTATGTCCGTAAACCTTGCAGATTTGCCGATAAATTTCACTTGGTTTAACTTTCTTTGCATATAGAAAAGCGGCAGAATTTTCAATTAAGGCTGACATTATAAAGATGCACTACAAAGAACACGTCGGCAGCAGCGATCTGAAAATGGCGTACATTTCTTCTCCTTGAGTCAGAGTAACTGCAGCGCATGCTCAGAACTGCGATCGCAGCGCTACCACGGATAAAAATAGAACTTTGTGGATATACCTCGTATTATACTTAATAATTATAGGTTCCGAGTGTACCGAAGGTAATGGAAGTATTTGAATGTCTGCTCTTATAAAGTTTGCTAAATTGATACTTTTATTTATGTAAAAAATCAAAACGATTTTGACAGATTTAAAGTCTACCAATTAGTGTGGCTCATAGCTTCCTCAGGTACTTCAATGATGTTTTGCTTTAACAACTTATTATTGTCTAATTTATTTAATTTTTCCCTTTATTCTTTTAAATCTGCCAAAATGATTTTGTTAATAGGCTCAGACGGTTAATAAGACTAATGTAGGGCCTAATGGTGGGCTAATATAAAGAAAAGTGACATATAGTTCAGCTCTCAGATAATTAATGAAAATATTTTTTATTTTTATTTTTTTCATTGCATTCAGATTAAACTGTTAAAATAATAGTTTGGTGTTGAAAGGAGTTCTTTCACATACTTCTTTATATGCTTGATTTATAGAATAATTTTGTGATGTTTATGGCATCAAGATCAAACTACTCTCAAAAATTTGTTCCTTTGGCCTACATTTTCTTTTTTCAAAATTTCCTTCAGCCATGGCCAGGGGCGGATGGGAAGGTAGCGTCGGGCAAGGGAAAACATACCAACCCGCGTCATATTATCTAATGAGTTTCCCCCTCCCCCTCCCCGAAATCATGGGGCCACCTCCCTCAAAACTCATTCTTTGTCACTTAAAATATAAGTAAAAATGCAAAATTGTAGTAAATGATGGAAAAAAATAACAATTTGTTTCATAGCACAATATAATGCGATAACTAAAGCTATAATAAAATTGGGGCCAAAAATTGGATGTCGATTCTATATAGAATTACAAAATTGCTTCGCTAGAATACTTGCACTTGTTTTGTCAGTAAAAAAAAATCAAAGGAGGAAATAATCAGAAGTGATCTAGAAAATTGCATTTTTGAGGGTCTACTGATGGATACCCGGTTTCTGCCGCCTGATTATCTCGTTATTATTATTATTATTATTATTTCATATTCCTATAGGCGCCCCTAGAGGTGGGCCAAAAACAACATCATTTCATCAGATAATATGTTATTGAAAAATACCTGGTATCGCATAACAGTTCATATTATAACAGCTCAGATAACATAACAGATCATCTGTTATTGTTATTTTATAACAGAACGGAATCAATAACATTTCAAGTAACAAAAACAATATGCAATGAACTGCTATTGTTATCGTTTCGTTAATGTTATTCTGATCCTTTTCTCTGCTCTTTTTCTGTTATCAAAGTTTAAATAATTTTATTATAAACGGTAAAGATTTCGCTGTTGTCGGTTCTAACTTGAATGGAACCCCCTCTTTCTGTTCGGATTTCCAATGCCAATGTCTTTTACTCCTTACCTCATGGCTTTGAGCTATCTATTACCTATATCTATCTGCGTTGCGTTAGTGTTAACTCCAACTCCTCTTTGCCTTATCTATCCAGAGAGTTTGTCCCTCACCCCTTCACTCTTTTGAGGTTGCCCGCCTTTCCCCGTATTTAAGTACACTTTATCTCCTGTTCTACTAAACCTATTTTCCTCTAACTACTTTCATTATAATTATACTAACCTCTCTACACGACGTCAGATTACTGCAACTATTTTTGACACATCATCAATTAATATTATAATATACTCTTATCGGTTCCGAAAAAGGTATTTTATTTTGCATGTCCACTTGTCTTATGAAATAGCATATTGAGATGTGAAAGTTTTGTTCGATTTGTTGGACCAATGGTTCTTTTTTATAATGGGGAATTTCCCATCTTCTGGGTGCCCCCATCTGTCCCTGGCCACGACATCAATCTAATGATCTCTACTAAACACTTTAACCCTAGAGTGGTACTGCCGCTTATTAGTACGTTATAGGTACTGCTTCGTAATTTTTACGAAGTTATTCTTCATCTCAATTTTCTTTTGATAATTTCGTTAATATCTATTAATTTTCAGCATTGGTGTTAAAATATAAATAAAGGCCTTTAATACGACTATATAATCACAATATTAAACAAATTTATAGCTGGTGCCTAAGTATATATAAATAAAACAAAAACACTCTTAGCCTATACACTTAACAATAATTCGATGTTCGTTACTTTTATATATTTATCGCCATCTATTTTGGGCATATATGAAAATATTTTAATACTGCTAGAGAGAGGATTACTAGTCGTCAAATAATAATAAAATATATTAAGTATAAATTATTAAGTTTAATTAGGCCTCTGAAACATCTATGGCGTTTTGTACCATCGTTCCAGCAACTATTTCTATAAATGGGTCAAAATCAGGGTCATCAATGTCGTTATCAGAAGACACAATATCGTCTGGTAAGTCTGAATCACTATCACGGCAAACATCTAAATGGTCTTCATCTTCATCATTATATTCGACGTCAGACATTTCCCTCATAATATTCAACATTTTTTCGACATCACTGACCTTTTTGTCACTTATTTTGTTAATGAAAATAAAAATACAACTTAAAAAACAAATTAACGACAGTCTTAATTATATCTATAAAGGATACACCAGTAATGATACTTAAAAATTACTAATAATATTTTACGTGTAACAGTACATCTACGTAAATCTGACGAAGTGACTTTTGGAAAAACAGATGTAGCTGACAAACGATGATTCACTGGCACGTGAAGGTCTACCGATATACTGAAAACATTCCAGTGAAGGCATAGATAAGGTCTCAACCCCCTCCATATTTCTAGACTTCTGTAATTCACAAAAAAAGACAACCCTTCGTAAAAATTATGAAGCAGTACCTCTCTAGGGTTAAACTACACTCAATAAAGTGTGCCCTTGGCCTACTTTAGCTTATTCAGAAGGCTGCTCTCAACCAAACAAAACACAAAACCTCTGCCCTGAATAAGCACAAAACCTCTGAATAAGATCCTAACACATTCTGTTTACCTGATAAAGAACTTCTAAAACACAAAATTATTTACAATCCATTAATTCACTCAATGTTCCAAAAAAAATATCTGTAGTGTAATAGAAGTGAAAGTGGAATCATTAAACTAACTAGAAACCCCTGAATTGTATAAGAATATGAAGGGGAGGTTCTATTCTTTACCTTGGACAGGTATTATACCTTGGACACTTGCCTCCAACACAATTCTAGGGAGTGAGGACATTGGTATAATCCAAACTACCTCCTGCTCTAGTCTATATCCCTTATAGCATATTTCCTTATTTTTATTTTATTTTTTTCTGAGCTCTATCTAATTAGGTTGGGACAATTGATTAGTTTCATTGAATAAAGAGAATAAAGTGTATAGTCAAGCATTAAACTAACTAGAAACCCCTGAATTGTATAAGAATATGTAGGGGAGGTTCTATTCTTTACCTTGGACAGGTATTATACCTTGGACACTTGCCTCCAACACAATTCTAGGGAGTGAGGACATTGGTATAATCCAAACTACCTCCTGCTCTAGTCTATATCCCTTATAGCATATTTCCTTATTTTTATTTTTATTTTATTTTTTTCTGAGCTCTATCTAATTAGGTTGGGACAATTGATTAGTTTCATTGAATAAAGAGAATAAAGTGTATAGTCAAGCATTAAACTAACTAGAAACCCCTGAATTGTATAAGAATATGTAGGGGAGGTTCTATTCTTTACCTTGGACAGGTATTATACCTTGGACACTTGCCTCCAACACAATGCTAGGGAGTGAGGACATTGGTATAATCCAAACTACCTCCTGCTCTAGTCTATATCCCTTATAGCATATTTCCTTATTTTTATTTTTATTTTATTTTTTTCTGAGCTCTATCCAATTAGGTTGGGACAATTGATTAGTTTCATTCAATAAAGAGAATAAAGTGTATAGACTCTCCCCTGCTGTCTATCTAAGTCCCTCTCATCTGTAAAGCACTCAGTGTAACGTTTTATTTTTAAAATTTGATTTACCTTTCTTTGTAATTGTAATTAATTTTATCGCTATTGAATTAAATCTGATAGTAAATGCTTTATAGGAAGCTATTACTTGTATTTCCAATCTAACCTCCATAATATTAGATTGTCAACTTCACACAACTGCCCTCAACAGATTTTTTTTTTTAATTTCTTATTAAAATATTTGTTATCTAATAATTATCTTTAGGAATACAGGTTATGATAAAGTCCAAAATGATGTATAACAATGAGCAAAACAATATTAAGATATAATTTGAGGGTGCTGATTAAAAGCTTTCCCCTGTTTTTTTAGACAAGATTTTTCTATTACAAGTTACTTTGAAGTGTCAGGTTATTAACTTTGAGTTATGTTTTCTTATTCTCTAAATAAATGCAGGCAATAATATTTTCAAGAATGGACTAATGCCACCCGAAGTTCTGGGAGATAGTTTCGACCCGCATTACATTCACGTATTGCGGGATTGTATACTTTTTCATTTTAACATAATATGTAATTATTGAATTAGAACCAATGAGATTGAACACTTCTTATACTGACTCCGTAGGCAGCGTTAGTTTAGTTGTTTTTTTGGCGCCCTAGGCAAATGCCCATTCTGCCCTTTGGTGGATCAAGGCTTGATGTTAAAACTAATTCTATTCGTCTATACTATTATTAAGAGTGTGGTTGGGCGTACTCGCAACTCCTATCCTAGAGACTGTAACCAATGTCTGAAGACAAATTAGATCACATCTGATGATATATCAGAGCCTTCGCGACGCGGATTTACCCCAAAACCAAGAAAGTTATAACAAGACAAGGCGGAAGCTTACGCACTAAGATATCTGATAGTGTTTCGCGTTTCGAATCCCAGAGAGAAGAGACATGTTTCGCAACGATGATTTCATTAAGTTGATTTATAAATGGCCTATACCCTATACCAGTAGCGTACACAGAAAAATTTTTCGGGGGGGCCAAACCTAACCTAACCTATATGCGGGTTTAGCATACCCCATAATTTATTATAATTGTAATTTCTCCTCTTTCAACACTCTAATTTCAATTTCTAACCTCATATTTTAATAAAATTAAAATCCTATGAGGTAACAACTCACTGTGTGATCGTTCTAAAGAACGAATATTATGTCTCCGATTTCAATAATTCCAAGACAGAAATCTGTTCTAGTTATCAGAGAACATTTTTGATCCCGTTTATGGCTGTCAGTCTGTCTCTCGCTCAATTTTTGCGAGCAATTCTTAAAAACGTTCGATTTTAATGAAATTTGGATGGCAATTAATTAGCATATGTAGTCCATTGTTGGTCCCATATAAGTTCCAATCTTCTGGTCCCATTTGTTTCTCTTCCACATGTGCGCACACATACATTTATTTACACCTTATCTTCAAAAGTACTCATCTGATTTTTATAATATGTATCTGATAGAAGCTCTCAGATTAAATTTAACTGTCTGCGGTGTTTAAATTTTGCTTAATTGATAGTCATGTAAAAATCAAACCAATTTTGACTCATTTAAAAAGAGAGGGGGAAATAAAATAAATTTGAAATGAATAAAATATCAATTTAGCAACATTTTAAGACCGCAGACGGTTGAAATTAATCTTGGGTTATCTGCGGGCTACTTTAAACAAACCATTGAAATTTCATAAAAATCAGATGAGTACTTTTGAGGCTATAGGCGTAAATAAATGTATGTCTGTGCGAATGTGGAAGAGAAATAAATAGGCACGGGCACAGAAGATTGAAACTTATATGGGACTAACAATGGACTACTTATGCTAATTAACTTCCATCCAAATTTCATTAAAATCGAACAAGTAGTTTTTAAGAATTGTTCGCAAAAATTGAGCGAGAGACAATCCTAATTCAATTCATTGAATTAGGATTCGTAATGAATTGAAGCTGTCCTGTAATGACATAAGCCCTAAGCTATTGAACGGCACTAAAACCACAAAAAAAATCATTGAATTCAATCATCGAAAAATAAGGCCCAGCCGGTAATCGGGCCGATTTAGTTTATGCATCCTAATTTAATTCAATGAATCTAATTCCATCAGCATAAATCCGGGCCCAGCCGACAATCGGGCCAGTATAAGTGTTTAATGAATTTAATTCCATCGGCAAAATCCGGGTCCAGCCGACAGTCGGGCCGGTATAGTGTTTAATAAATTTAATGCCATCGGCAAAATCCGGGCCCAGCCGACAATCGGGCCGGTATAGTGTTTAATGAATTTAATTCCATCGGCAAAATCCGGGCCCAGCCGACAATGGGGCCGGTATAGTGTTTAATGAATTTAATGCCATCGGAAAAATCCGGGCCCAGCCGACAATGGGGCCGGTATAGTGTTTAATGAATTTAATTCCATCGGCAAAATCCGGGCCCAGCCGACAATGGGGCCGGTATAAGTGTTTAATGAATTTAATTCCATCGGCAAAATCCGGGTCCAGCCGACAGTCGGGCCGGTATAGTGTTTAATAAATTTAATGCCATCGGCAAAATCCGGGCCCAGCCGACAATCGGGCCGGTATAGTGTTTAATGAATTTAATTCCATCGGCAAAATCCGGGCCCAGCCGACAATGGGGCCGGTATAGTGTTTAATGAATTTAATGCCATCGGAAAAATCCGGGCCAGCCGACAATGGGGCCGGTATAGTGTTTAATGAATTTAATTCCATCGGCAAAATCCGGGCCGTGCGCATTTAGGGTGATTTAGTAAAGTGTATACACACCATAAGATAATAAATACTTAATTAATTCCTTATATTCGAAAATATTTACAGACAATTCGAATGCATATGTCATTGCTGTGTTTGTTTGGTTTTAAATGTATGGCGGGTCCAAGTTATGTAATCATTGCGGGGGGGGGGGGGGGGGGGGGCAGGGCCCCTTGGCCCCCCCCCCCTCCCCTGTGTACGCCACTGCCCTATACCCCGTCCTAGAAATAACCTTTAGGTGTTTATTGGGACATAGACAAAATCATGCTGTTGAGTATGGCCGTGTCAAAGTTCAATTAAAAAAACTTGTTTGCTTATTATATAAACCATTTTGCTCCAATTTAATCCAAATGTTATTGTATGAGTTTATCTTAAATGGTACAGTGTGGAGACGGAATTTTCAGAGCAAGCTCTGTTTCATTATGAATCTCTTATAGATATCTCATTTTCTTTCTTTAGCTTATATTTGATTACTTTCAGCTATTTTTTAAAAAAAAAAAAAACTTAGAATAAAATATTTCTCTATTCTGATCAAAGATGTTCCATTTAAACTACAAGAGGTAGAAAATGCAAAATTATAGCGAGCTAGTGCAAGAAACTCCTAAGAAAATTAAGAAATGAAAAAACACCGTCAATATTAATTCATAAAAAGTTTGTGGTTCGGATCTTCATCCTTATTTTTAAAAATGTTGTAGAGAAATTATTTTCGTTCTATAGAAACATTTTTATACAGGGTGGAGCACTGCAGACGTATGAATTTGAAAATGTTATAAAACACAGAATGTTACAAAATAAATTTTTTAAAATTTTTTTCCTGATTAAATAACATGGGAAATTTAAATTTACCTAGATTTAAACAAAATATCGGATAAGTGGTTCCCCTCACATTCCAAACACTGATTAAGCCTTTTTTGACGTTTTTGTGCACTCTTTCGAACATTTCCACTGGAATTTTGGCTCGCAATGTTGTTCTTGAGGGCTTCCAGGGTTCTGGGACGATCGTTGTACACCAAGGATTTAAGGTATCCCCACAGAAAAAAAATCACAAGGAGCCAAATCAGGCGATCTTGTGCTGGCCAGTTTAAATCGCCTCTTAAGGAGATGAGACCCCCGGGAAATCTGTCTTGCAAAAAGTTTACGCATACCCTTGCTCTGTGGGCTGTGGCCCCGTCCTGCTGAAACGTGGAACATAAACTTCCCGTCCCCCTCTTTCAAACGACTCTACTCTCAACCGTCTAGGACCAATAGGAAGGGAGCAATCCCCTCTTCAAATTCATACGTCTGCCGCGCTCCACCCTGTATAAAGAATTCGTGGGACATAAAGAAAAATTCGTTATATAGAGATTTTCGTTGTATATAAGTTCGTTATAAGGAGGTCCGACTATATTGTTTTTATACCCCCTATTTTTTATTAAATTGTAGATTTTATTCACTTGAATATTATGCTGGTATAACCGACAATAATTTATTTAACGTTTTGCAAAACCTAATTGTACAAAAAAAATGAAAATGAAAAGAAAGTTAAATAGTAAATTTTAGTAGGGCGCTGAAAAAGGGAACGGGTTAGCTTTGCGGTGGTTCCTTTATCTGAAATGAAAATAATATAATACTCATACTCGGCTTCGAGTTTGCCCTAACTCTTTTGTCTCACACGAATAATTTTAATTAATAGCTTTTCCTCTCTTTTCATGTAGGGCTTTTTAAATACGAAAGTATATATAGAGAAAAGAGGACAATTTCGGCCGAATATTCGGGTTTGCATTGTTGGACTGATCCCCTTACCCTGGGGCCCGTCATAAATACTCGAGCTCTATTTGTACCGGGGATATTACACAAGGCATTACACAAAATATTCTTCCTTTTAAAATAGCACCCTCGTGGGCCACCCCAAGTAAAGACCGTAAACTTTAGTAAATCCAATCGCAGTTATTGTCGAGAACATTGTTCTTCGGCAAGGATCCCTAACTTTTCTTTTACGGCCTCTTCTTCTCATATGTTGTATACTTTTGATAATAACATTTTTTCCTTGAATTTTATCGCAAAATCTTCCGTTTATATTAAACAATTACAGTCGGTCCTCCTTCTAACGAACTTCTATACTACGAAAATCACTATACAGGTGGTCCAAAAGTCTCCCCCCCCCCCCCTCTTAACTTTTGAACGGTTTGAGATAAATTAATGAAACTTGGGGGATCTCTACCATGCAAAGGGAAGTTTGTTTTCATGCAATCGCCCACTAGGGGCAACCACCCACTTTGCCCCCAGGCCACCCCCAACTTCAAAATTTCAAATTGGAATGTATATTTTTGATAGCATATTTGGATTCTACGTTTAAAAATAATAAACTTTTACTTGAAACTATTTTTTCTATCTTTAATATTTTGCCCCCTACAGGGGGACAAAGATAGCAAATAACCCATCCGACTATTCGTTGTAAAATCTAAACGGTTAGAGATATATTATTGAAATTTAGGGGATCCGTACCATGTAAAGGGAAGTTTGTTTTCATGCAATCGCGCAGTAGGGGCAACCTCCCATTTTGCCCCCAGGCAGCCTAACTTCAAAATTTTAACCTAGAGTGTGTATTTTTAATAGCAGATTTAGATTATACGGCAAAAAATAAAAATATTTTACTACTAACTTTTTTTTCCATCTCCAATATTTTGCCCCCTATAGGGGGGAAAAGTTATAAAAATTGTAAATTTCAGCGCCTGGGGGCAAAGTGGTGGTTGCCCCTTGTACGCGAGTGGATGAATACACACTTCCCTTTACATGGTACAGATCCTCCAAATGTCATTGCTTTATTTCTAACCGATTAGATTATATAACGATCTAAATGCTATTTTGTTACTATCTCAGAAGGGTTATTTTGCTATCTTTGCCCCCCTGTAGGGGGCAAAATATTAAAGATAGGAAAAATAGTTTCAAGTAAAAGTTTATTATTTTTAAACGTAGAATCCAAATATGCTATCAAAAATATACATTCCAATTTGAAATTTTGAAGTTGGGTGGCCTGGGGGCAAAGTGGGTGGTTGCCCCTAGTGGGCGATTGTATGAAAACAAACTTCCCTTTGCATGGTAGAGATCCCCCAAGTTTCATTAATTTATCTCAAACCGTTCAAAAGTTAAGAGGGGGGGGGGGAGACTTTTGGACCACCCTGTATAACGATTTTTTTCTTATGTCCCATGAATTCTCTAAACAAAAGTATTTCTATAGAACGAACAAAATTTATAGAAATAAGGATGAAGATGAGTGGTTAACGGGCATTGAGTGGGTTCCAACTGTTTCTGTTTCACGTACATATACTCATAAAATGTATAGCTATGATGAAGAACTTTATTTATTTCAAATTCTTCACGATGAAGAAACGAACAAAGAAAAAAGCGTACCATATGGTGTAACATTTGCCTCAAGAGAAATATATGGAGAATAATTCTTACTCTAATAATAATTACTCTATGTATTAGAACTCTCTTTATAGACTTGCTAAAGGATGAGAAGTACACTACGCGTCTAGTGTGGAAAGCGGCATGTTGCATGCGAGTGTGGAGTTTGCACCCGAGCGACAGCGAGGGTAGTAAAACCACACGAGCACAGCAAAATGCAGTTTTCGCACGAGTATCGTACTTTATCTACGATTGTTGGATTTTAATAATAAATACAGAAAAAAATATTCAATAAACTTCCTGTTTGTAAGTTCGTATTTCTCTTTTGATAAAGATGACATTAATTCATTAGTTGTATTTTATGCCGAAATAATTATTTCAGGAGGCTTATTATTCTCTTCATTTTCGGCATAATGCCATTTAAATCAATCACTGTTTTTCACTAAAAACTCGATATAAACAGTTACTTTAATTAAACAAACAGCAAATTAGTTTTGTTAAATGTAAACAAACTCGCTAATTATGAGTTCAGGTGAAGGGCGGAAAAAAGAGGAATTATGAAACGCGCATGCGCAATGAATACAAGTACATAAAGAATCACTTTCTACGCATCTAAACAGAAATACAATGTTTATATTTCATATCAATCGTAGATAAACATTTTTCCCCGTATTTAATGATGTCCAATAGTCCAATGATAAATTTTGCGAGTCGCTAGAGTTTTTCTACTCACCGCAAGAGTTTTCTAAAACTTTTTGTATATTGGCCACCATTTTAAAAATATTAAGTGTGAAATTTCTAAAAACAATAATACAGTTATATTACTAATGGTGAGATGCACGTGTCGTGTGTGTCGAATTTCTACGCACGTTCAATTATTGATTAATAGAAAAAAGATATTATTAATTAATCTGCTGCTCAAAATCGATGTTGCATACTATAATAATATATATGTATCAAATAAATATAGGGTGGAGCGCGGCAGACGTATGAATTTAAAGAGGGGGATTGCTCCCTTCCTATTGGTCCTAGACGGTTGAGAGTAGAGTCGTTTGAAAGAGGTGGACGGGAAGTTTATGTTCCACGTTTCAGCAGGACGGGGCCACAGGTCAAGGGTTTGCGTAAACGTTTTGCAAGACAGATTTCCCGGGCGTCTCATTTCTTTAAGAGGCGATTTAAACTGGCCAGCAAGATCGCCTGATTAGGCTCCTTATGATTTTTTTCTGTGGGGATACCTTAAATTCTTGGTGTACAGCGATCGTCCCAGAACCCTGAAAGCCCTCAAGAACAACATTCGAGCCAAAATTGCCGAAATTCCTGTGGAAATGCTTGAAAGAGTGCACAAAAACTTTGAAAAAAGGCTTAATCAGTGTTTGGAGTGTGAGGGGAACCACTTATCCGATACTTTGTTTAAATCTAGGTAAATTTAAATTTCCCATGTTATTAAATCAGGAAAAAATAAAAAATAAAATATTTTGTAACATTCTGTGTTTTATTGCATTTTCAAATTCATACGTCTACCGCGCTCCACCCTGTATAATCTCGATGCAATGCGATGCGGCCCGGCACGCCCCGTCAACAGTTTGCACTAGTCCATATAAAATACATTGTAGCGATTCTAAGTATGAAATGGTAAATGAAACAGTTCTGTAATGGTGAAATAGTTACGGGATAAAGTAAGTCCTCTTTCAGGACCCCACATTTTTCTCTAAAAAATAAAAAATTACACAAAGATTTTTTTTCTGATCATCAATTTCGTTATATGGAAGTCCGACTGTATCTGATATTCTTTATACCGTGAAAACTCTTTATGTTAAAAATATAACCTTTTGGAAATGGACATCTAATATCCTTTTGAATAAAGCGTTTTGTGTCCAACACATAATTATCGCCGTATAAAAATGAGTGGTGATAATCCTGTTTGAAGGGTTTTAAAAATCGTCTAATCCTACTGATTGCATTTTAACGATTATTTCTGAAGTAACTGTAAATTTGGTGTGTTTGCTTCCTCTTCATGCATCAACATAAACATTTTTATTAGAACATTTTTAGGGTCCGTAGGCAAAACCAAGGACCCTTATATTTTCCTGAGTGTGTCTGTCCGGTCCGTCCGTCCTGTCGCGTGCTCTCACGGCTACACCTTTCGCCCGATCACTTTGAAATTTGGCATGTATGTGTCTTGTACCTACCCACATATTTTAAAAATATAGCGACTTAAAAAAAATATTGTTCAAAAAAATAAGGGTAAAAAATCTTAAGGGTTAATTTTTTTTTTTTTTTCGACACCGTGAGGGGTATCATATGAAAGGGTACGTCGAGCTGATTACAAAAATATATAATTCTTTGGATATAACTTTGATAGGGCGAGCGTAGGCAAGTTTTAAGTGGGTGTAGAACGTGCCCCCCCCCCCTCTATCTCGCTTATGTGAAGTGCAAAAAATCTGAAAAAATTCCTGAAAATTCTTCGACCAAAAGTAAAGATACCACTTTTTGGAAATTTCGAAAAAAAATATTATTTTATTTTTTATTGACAAAATACGTTTTTTTTATAATTATGGTCTTTTCGATGTATTTATATGGTTGTAGTCCGGTTCAGTGGCAAAAAAATACTTTATTAGAGTGTTTTTTGAGAATATCAGACCCTTAGAATAGTTCAAAGTAAGCAGCTTTTTAGCATTTTAAAAAAACACTGTCTATACACTTTAACGTTAAACACTATATAGTGTGGCCTACGGACCCTCGCTGTGTGCTGACTAGCACACACTTGACCTGTTTATTTATCATTTAACAAGCTATGCTTGCAAGTAAACATAGTCGTATTAGCAAAACTATTTGTGGTGAATTCATCACTGAATCTCTTCAAATGGTTATTGATTTTGATGAAAGTACTAATATATGATCTAACCGAAGCATTTATTTGACAGGATGTATGGTGTCGCATTTCGCATTCCTACGTTTTCCGTAGGAAACCGCGACGGAGGTTCAACTTGGATTAACTTGGATGTTTCGACTAGCCGGGTTAATTCTCAAGGGTGCTTCTCAGGATGAGCTGTCAGTTGTTAATGTCTTACGAGATCGCAATCAGATTTATCCGGGTTTGTAGAATCATCCTCCCAGTTTCTTTGCCTTTTAATTTTATTGATCAAAGAGACAAAATCTTTCGACTTTGAGTTTACAGTACAGTGCACCCTTGTTATAGCGCAGGGGGATGGGATCAAATTGCTACTCACCCACGTTATGAGGATATTAAAGGTTCCAATAAGAAGTCAATGTTTCGGGCAAAACCGGAATAAGTTGTGAATTTCTCTATAAAGTGTTCAGCTGCGTGAAAGAATTTATAATTTGCCCCCAGGCGCTGAAATCTATCATTTTTATACATTTACCCTATATAGGGTAAACGTATAAAAAGAGTTATAAGACCTCTATTTCTCACCAAAACCAACAAGATAAACAAAAATGTGATAAAAGATTACTCAAAGGGTTATTTTTTTAACGATCGTTCTTTTACCTAACCCTTTCGTTCGCGAACGACCTATTTCTAGTATAACCCCGTTCTAAAACAATAAATAATAATTAATATAAAAATGCAATTTTTCAAAACTGGTCTTATTTTCATTTTTTTTTTTTTTTTTTTTTTTTTTTTTTTTTTTTTTTTTTTTTTTTTTTGGTTTCTGTATTCTTCACCTTAGTTGTACCTATCTGCAAAATTTGGGGAAGATTGAATGACGATAAGTGGTTCAAAATTGGGGTAATAGGTGTGCGATGAAACTTAAAAAGCAAATAAATTTGACGCCAGTTTTTTTTTTTTGTTTTTGTTTTTGTTTCTGTATTCTTCACCTTAGTTGTATCTATCTGCAAAATTTGGGGAAGATTGAATGACGATAAGTGGTTCAAAATTGGGGTAATAGGTGTGCGATGAAACTTAAAAAGCAAATAAATTTGACGCCATTTTTTTTTTGTTTTTTTTTGTTTTTGTTTCTGTATTCTTCACCTTAGTTGTATCTATCTGCAAAATTTGGGGAAGATTGAATGACGATAAGTGGTTCAAAATTGGGGTAATAGGTGTGCGATGAAACTTAAAAAGCAAATAAATTTGACGCCATTTTTTTTTTTTTTTTTTTTTTGGTTTCTTTATTCTTCACCTGAATTGTTTCTATGTACAAAATTTGGGGAAGATTGAATCACGGTAAGTGTTTCAAAATTGGGCAAACGGAAATGTGCGATGAAACTTACAAAGCAAAGTAATATAAGACCAGTAAAAATTGTTTGCCGCTTCATTTTTTCATGATGCCTAAGTTGCATTAACATTCGGTTTATACAACTAACAAAGTATTTGTTTACTGTGTTGATGAAAGCAACTATTAGTTACATCCAATTCTTCAAGTATTGTCGCCTTAATTAACTTTCCTTTGCTATAATAAGTTTCAAGTTGTGGAGCCACATGGAGCTTTTATGAATCGGTCAGTCAGTGTGAATAACATCGGGAAAATCTTAAATTAAACTTCAATGTCTCTAGCACCGGAAGCTTTCGCATTTTATTTATTTATTTTTTTTTATCTATTACTTACTTTATTTAACAAATCTCTCCCTTATATTACAGTAGAGTCTCGCTTATCCGGACCCCGCTAGTCCGGACATCCGTTTAATCCGGACGGGCCAAAAACAAGAGATAATTTTTTTTAGATAATTGCGGAGTTTCTACTTTTATTGTCTATTAAAAATGTATAAAATTGTCCCTAGTATAGTTTACAGGTGTATATTCCAACGTTCTAACACGAGGAATACCCGGTTTTTTTGTTAAAAATGAACTGATTTAAAATAATTAGGAATAAGTAAGAACATCGATACATCTGTTTCGGTTCCATAGAAATGTAAGGGGCGGAAGATATAAAGGTAGTGTAGTCCAATAAATACAATTTTATGTGACTGAGATGGGGAGAGGTTTTGAAACACATAGCGGCGGCTCAACGCAGTTCCAACAAATTTCGCCAAGCCGCCAATGTCTAATGTCTCAACTTTTTGTGAAATGATTATCGTTCCTCGAATTTCATATCGGAACACAGGAAGTCCCTTCTATACCTGCCACCTGCGTAATAGATTGTCGTTTTATTTTAATTCATTTGATATTTAGACTGGTGACAGAACAGCTCTTAACTTAAATAGTGGACCTACGTTGTACAAGCATGATTTGGAGACTAATAAAAGTAATTTTTACGATAAAAACATCGATTTTAATAGTTTTACCCTACCAAGGTTTTTTTGGTAGAACTAAAGTCCATTCTTTAAACCTTATTATGGAGTTCTACAAAAAGAACATTAGAACCTTTAAAAAACTATTGAGTTTTAGCCTACTAAAACTTGTTTTACAGACATTTTAAAACTGATTCCGTTTAATCCGGACTTTCGGTAATCCGGACTGGGTCCGGTCCCGTCAAACCCGGATTAGTGAGACTCTACTGTATTCACAAAGGACACTTAGAAAATCGCCGAGTTGATTGTCGACGATGTTCGGCTAATAACATTCCAGGCTTTGAAATTGCTACGATAAAAAACAAATTAAAGATCGTATCCGTATTTTATCTTGTACTAAATGGAGATTTCAGTGCACTTCTCCCTGTCCTCGATGTAAGCGACGTCGCGTCACCAGGACACCAGGTCAGTTTTAATAAGTTTGTCTTTGCGACGATGGAAGCGGTCTAAATTCCCTCTGCTTGACGGAGGGTAAAGGTATTCTCTGTAGTGTCCACTTAACTCGTGGAGGGAGGACGAAGATCTCAAGAGATTATAATAATTAGGCGGAGATGAAAGGGTGGGAGGAGGTTAAAAGGAGGCGAGGGTTAAAAGGTGAGTATTAAGGTTTGTGAGAGGATTAAGTGAAGGGTATAAGAATCACAGCGAGCGGGGATTGGACGGGTGGGGAATGTAATACCGGGTGCCAGTGTGTCGCCGATTAGAGACATTAGTCACTCTGTCCAGTGACAGGAGAAGGCTCTTGACTCGACAAGCTTTAATTAAATGAGACCCCCTTTATATCCGAGCCGGATCCTCCTAGTGCTCATTGTTCATAATCCCTCTGTTTCGCTTCCCCACGGTGTTTCTCCGTCGGCCACGGCCTATCGACTGCTTAAATACTTACTGTTGCATCCCCTCCCTACCTTCAACTCACCCCCTGAATTACCTCGATTTAATACCGCTTGATCTTTCGGCTCTTAAGAGGGGAAAATCCTCTCTACGAAGCCCTTCTTGTCATCTTCGTCTATGAAACGGTAAATTTAACCTTGGGTTTGGGTCGACATTAACAACTAAGCTTTACTTAAATAAAGCTTAACATGTGTAAATTTTAATTGTAAATAATCTTCTTTGAAATAGACCTATAATTTAAAGTAACAGCTTAAGCCATACCCACGATTTTCCTATTTAACCTAATTTTAATAAGTGAACTTATGTATTTTTAATGCAGCTTACGTCCCTTTTCAAATTATACTTATTAGAATGAATGAATCGTTAAAGTAGAACCTAAACAACATCGAATAACCTGTAACGACCCTATGTGGAGGTCTAAGAATTGAGAATGAAGAACAAGTTGCGAATATTGAATATGGCAGGGTCCTGGTTCGAGGTTTTGTTCATTGCATCTTGAAGTTAACATTCGAAGCAACGACAAAATACACTTGTTGCTTCGAGTTAACATGACGATGGACGCACTACACCCCTCAAGATGTCTTGAAAAGTCTCCAGCTTGACCGTACCAGTATTAACTTCACCTTACTGGCAAAAAAAAATCTCCCCTCCGGTAGTCAACAGCTTTATTCAGACTAACACGTTCAGAAAAGATGTAATTTATTTACCACAACAACTCCTACGATATCTTGTCATCTGACGCATTAATAGAGTCAATTGAAATGATAAAGATGGAAGATTATACAAAATATCCTCCTCATAAAAGAAGATTTAGATTTTTGAGATAAAGTAAACCAGCTCGAGCCAGATTAACACTACATTTTCACAAACGGCTTTAAAATGAGAAATAACACCACTTGCGCATTCTTTAATTTCACCCAAAATAGATGGTCTGGTATGAAATTAAATGACAAATTTTCCAGTCATTCAGTCGAACAAATTGCTGTAGTTGAAGCCTTAAATCATGTAATTAACTAGTAACTAATCACAAACATTGAGTAATCTTAAAGATTGCGGAAGTATCTATACAATCTACATACAATTGTTGAAAGTAAATAGCCAGCTGTGCCGCCTGTGCAATAAGGTAAAAGATCTAGAACTTGTAATAATTCACTGCCAAAGACATTCATTATCAAGAAATAAATTATTTATAAATCTACACCCTAGTACAACCATTTATCTCAACCTCGTTGTCGTCTAATATCATTTCTATTTATAGCCTTATTTTTAACTTTCTCATAGAAGCTAAAATAAAAATATAAATAAATCCACAATGATCATTAATGGCTGTATGGCCCTAGGTAGCCAATGCTAAGGAAAACATATAAAAATGCTTCCATTAGTGGAAGCGAAACGTCGGACTTGAAACTCTTAATGACGCGGATTTTACCGTAAAACTAATTAATTCAATTTGAGACAAGCTGTCGAAGCCTACGTACTAATAGTGTTAGTATTGTATAAGACCTTTCTCTAATCATTTTAGTTCATAAACTGTGAATTTAGCGCCGGTAAAGTTAACTATCGGTGAGTGCAAGTTAGTAGGTTTTGATAATTTAATATAAAATCAACACTTTAATTTTAATAAAGATTATTATTTAAAGAAGAAAACACATAAAAAAAAAAATCTCGAGACACAAGTAGAAAAATAACCTTCCTCTTATTTTAAAACAGTGTTGCCAAGAATAAAATAATACTAAATCAAATTATTGACAAACAGTTGGTCGGTCATATCTAGCGTCTCTGTCAAAAGTTTTGTTTAGAATATGATGTTTCTAAGTCTCTCATATTCGTCTGTCTGATTTGATACTGCTGTAAAAATTGAGGTAGTTTTCAGTTTCTAGTTGTTTAAAGATCTAAGTCTGCATAAATCCTAGATTGTCTCAGTGCCGGATTTTGGTTTTTTGAGGCCCTAGGCCAAATTTTACTAGCGGTGGGACATTGTTATTTCACCTAGTTTTTATGAACTATAGAAGTTCTGTCTTTGAAAATTTGACAAAACCGTTATGGTAAGTTAATATTCCTTGGCCTAACTTAACTATCGTCAAAAACGTTTAATAAACTATATAATAAATTGGAAGTTTTTTTTTAACTCTTGAAATACTTTTTAATTTTGTTTTACGTACTACATAATATTATGTGGTTAGGTTTTAATAATTAAGCCGATAAAACTCACAATGTTTATGGGATTTGTATTTATTTGTAGATCCTTGTTTTAAATACTTACAAGTATAAGATGTATAGTTCAGGAGATGGAGTGTAAAAGAGTGTTTTGACTAACAAAAAGTAATATTTTGGTGTCTGTAAACAATATGTGATTGTTGGTCCCATAAGTTCGTATGCGGGATATAAGTTCGTCAGCTTGGCAATTGCCATATGAAAAAAACATAGAAACAGATGGATAGCGGCCATGTCCCGGCCATTTTGGTGGACTATGTGATTTTCATGATTCATGATCATCATACAAGATTAGTTAGTAGACCAAAAATCGAGTTGGTGTTAGCTTGTCACTTGATTGGTGACCACTCTTATTTGGAGTAGGTAATAATTGAATATCTAACCTATCAAGTGACAAGGTAAAATTAACTTGATATTTAATCTAATCACTAACAGTATTCAGGATCATACTCAAATTCAAGAAACAGTCCTTACTATACTGTGTCAAAGACGCTGAGCGGCAAGCCATATCAATGTATTGCCCATAACTGCGGCCCCCCTTAAGGTCGGCCTAGTGGTAAATCCGGCACTGGATTGAGGGTCATTCCATGCCAAATCACGTAGGCCTCCTGCTTCAATGTCATGGATTTTTCTGGGTTTTTTTTCTAGCAAACTACTCTTTGAAAGAAGCCCAAAATATTTTTTTTAGATTTTTTTAATTAAAAATTGTACCCGCAAGAAATTTTTGATTTTTCCCCGAATTTGGTGTTCTGGGGTCACGACTTATTTCACTAAAATATTTTTTTTTTTTAGATTATTGTATTATATACAGATGTATTTTAATGATTAAACTAATGTATTCCATGGCAAATAATTGAAAATATGTTTAATTAAGCAAATTATTTTATTTTTATGAGTGCCGGCTAGAACGAAAAAAGCATAAAAACGGGAGAACTTTAAAGAATTATAATTTAAAAACTAAAAAGAACACCCTCTTTATTTTTTTTTCTGTATTAACTAGTAGTTTAGGAGGCTTTGTTAAAAAATTAACGACTGTTAATTTTTTGGTCCTTCTGAGATATCGTATGACATATATACAACCTGAATTTCAACATTTAGGGCAAGAAAACAAAATTTAAAAAAATAAAAATTAAATATTTCTTACTATTTTCTTAAAGAGTAAACATTTAGCTTTAGTTTGATACCAATATAGTGATGATACCATAAAAAACACGGGAGTTATTAAGATTTTAGTGAAATAAGTCGTAACCCCAGAACACCAAATTCGGGGAAAAATCAAAATTTTCAAAAAATTCGTGCAGGTACAATTTTCAATTAAAAAATCTAAAAAAAAAAATATTTTGGGCTTCTTTCATAGAGTTGTTTGCTAGAAAAAAAAATCAGAAAAATCCATGACATTGAAGCAGAAAATTTTCTGAAATTGGGTGATTTGGCATAGAATGACCCTTGTCTGTCTTTCTTAATGTAAAGTGGTCTGATTTGGTTGTAATCCGTAAATTGGTTGGGTACGTTTTGCGGAGAGTTTGTTAGATTTGTAGTTTAGCTTAGTAGGAGTTAGTTTGTGATTCAGGCCACAACCAAATGTTATAAATAGTAAGAAAGTTTGCATTAAATGTGCTCGACTAGCATCACCATTACAGTCCAATTGATTATTACAGGAATTTTGTAAATCATAAAATGAGAAACTAATTATTGTCTTAATTTGCCGGCTCTAAAGATCCAGTAGGTAATTGCTCGTTTTATAGCTTCTATCTTACTCTGATAATCCTCTATTTGACATTATTTTAATCTTTTGAAATGTATGACATTGAGTAAATGTTGTTAGACATTGTCATAAAAAAATTATATTTAAATTTTGAAGTACACTAAATTCATTTTGTGAAAGTTAAGAAATGAAAATATGTATTATGCTCAGTATTAGTTGTCGCTATAAGCAATAAGAAATTGCTTTATCTAAGTTTAAATTTGGATTCCGACGCAGATATTATAACATAGCCTTGTTTCAATAATTATTAAAAAAAAAAAAAAAAATTAATTGCACGCCACATAGTCTGAAAGTATTGAACTTGAGGGTTAAAGGTGAACTAAGTCGTTGAACGATTTAGTGATTTGGAGAGGTGAGCGTAATTGAGGGTAAAAACGGATTTGGCAGTATCGGCGTCCGCCGCCCGTGCTACAGCATATAAAACCAATTTCTACGTCCAATAAAATCCAGGTTTGATAATTTATAGTGAATTCTCCGGTGTAGATAGGGTTGTCGACTCCCAGCCTATGATGAAATACCAGTCTTGTCCAATATCCACTATCCACCTCGTACATCAATAGAATTCCTCTCCCACTCTGTTTCGACCTTTTTTCCCTCGTGCTTCCCATTTAATGAGCCTTATTTCGGCTCTCAGATTCAATAAAACCGCCCTAAATAAGTCTAAGCTTAAGGGGCCGATTTAATTAACTTGAAGAATCTAATCTACTAAAACGACTTTGGACTTTAAATTCGGGTTTTTATCTTTCTTCTTAACTAGCCACACTGCTAAATAAATTTTGATTTAGAGGTGATTAATTGAAATTTTATCGTATCTATATAATTATCACCTCAAACCTAAGCATATTTAGTAATTTAAATTCTCTGAATTTTAGTTTTAAATGTTATATTTTATAGAGGGTTGTACAAAATATAGTCCGCCAAGAATTTCATAAGTTTTGGTGGAAAAGGAGGATTGGAATCGAAGATATTACTTTGTTAATAAGTAAATATCGAATCATAATTTATTAGTGTTATAGATGAACAGTAATATATATGTTTTTTACAGAAATTATGTACAGTTGGATTATTTTCTCAACTCATCTATCTATTTTTACATTTGTTTCAAAGAGAAGGTGAGGCCTAAACTTGTCCAAGTCTCACGGATACCGGCCTTGGTTTCCCAATAACATTTTCATAATTATTAGTAAAACCCACACGAAATCCGTACTTTCTTTTTACCGATCGTCCTTTCATCTTTATTTATATTTCGTTTCGGAGAAATATCCTTCTGTTAAAACCTGTTATATCGTGAGTTCGGGATTGATTAATGTGAATTTGTCAAACCCGATGGCGGCGCCATATAGGCACGGGCAAACCGGGCGTGTGATATTCCTTTGCCCAAAGTACATTGGACTAAACATCCCTTTGTCTTAACAGTTATTTTGTCAAGGTCATTTATACACTAAAAAAATATAAGGGAGTAAAAACCTAAAGAAGTACCAAAATCTTAAATCTCTGTTTCGCCTTTTACATCATTTTATGTTCGTAATTTTTTTTTTACTGTCGTACTTATTTCAAGTTTTGTTTTTTTCCGTGTTACACAGAAAGGGGAATTTTATGTTCATCAAATAAATATTAATTATAAAGCTCGTTGTTCCATCCATCCACCATAGCAACAAATAAATATTAATTTAAATGGCTTTGGAATTTTTTTCAAATTTCAAATGCTTGTCATTTTTTTAAAAAAAAGAAGAAGTTAAGAAGTTGGTTAAAGAAAAAGTTACAACAAGTTGAAAGCTTTATATTATAAGAAGGTACTTCAACTAATATGCAAACTTGATTAAAAAAAGTATTAGGACAATTATTACCATAGTTTATTAATAGTTAAAAGCAAAAGTATGTCCATGAGCAAGCGCAATGGGGTGTTTTAATCTGTTTTATTTTTGTGGCATAATAAAGAAAGTATTTTCCTAAAAAAACCATAATAACAGTGTAGGGCTAATTCGGATTGTACGTGCCATCGAAATTTCTTCGAGTTTGACCTCTACCTGGCTTATATAGGAGGGTTGTTTTTCTTCATGAAATTCGGCTATTTAAAATTCAAGGGTACACAAAATTAAGGTTTTTAATTTAATATGCGGGATTTTATCACCTAACCTCAAAGTGGTGGCACGTACAATCCGGTATCCTTGGTATAAGCTGAAATAGCGTAAAAAGTTATTTTTAAGCATGTAGTTTCCAAAAAAAATATTCCGGGGGAAGACCCCCGGACCCCCCACTAAGGGGGCCCCGCCATATCTCACCGCCCAGGGCCCCGCAAGGCCTAGAACCGCCACTGGTCAAACCCACTGATAATCCATGGAACCAGCTATGTTTTGATACCACAAGATAACTAGGGATAATGGAATCTCTCATAAGTGGTTGTGATAAAATGTGTAGAAAAAAAGGAGGCGAAACAAATGACATGAAACAAATTGCGTCTCTTTATTGAAAAGCAAGAGGTCCCGCTTTTAACTTATCAAAGTCATAACGTGGTTCATTGTTGTAGATCAGAAACATTTTTATTGCAGTATGAACCTACTTCAGAATTCGGCAATTAAATTTTTTGTTGTTGTAGGTTTGACATGAAGTAAAAGGCATTTCTTGGGCTATTGTTAAGGTTAAAGTTGCGGGAGTTTAGAGGCAAATATAGGGGAGTTAGTGAAGTAGAACTAAGTGAGGACCAGGGTGATTCTCGGCTCAGATATAGAAGGCGATTCAGCTCCGATATAGAAGGCAATGAATCTTGACATAACAAGCCCACCCTCAATAACAATGAATGTCAGTCCGGAACAGGCTAGGAGAAGGAAGAAGGGGGGGGGGGGGGATTTTTTAATTCGCGTAGAATCCCTCTCCGCAACGCCCTGCAAAAGGGGAAGGCACCTCAAAGGCAACATATTTCAATATGTTAAGTGGGCCCTTGTTGCTATTATTACAACCCCTCCCATATATGTCCTTTAACACTCAAAAACATAAAGCATTCCACGGCTTATTATTTACAGTTGGAGGCAACCGTAGCCCGCCCGCTCTTCTGTAAAAACTTATTCTGCCCTATTTGTCTTTCTTCCCTCTCAGAGATCATTTTCAAATAACATTAAAACATCAGCGGAATATCAAAGTGAGTCTTGCCTCTGACAAAATACCAATTATTACGCCCAACTAAAAGTCAATCGTTACTTTTCATTTTGGAACTTATAAAAACTTGAGCTGAAATTACTCAACCGTCTATAGTTTGTATCCGGCTTGAACCCCCAGCGAAAGATTCTAACAAAATAATAGCATATATGTATTATGTATATATTTTAATACAATATGCAGCATTATGTTAGATTTATGTTAAGGAAACATGGTCTTTCGCCTACTTCAAGCCTACTCAAGTTGGAAGTGGATATTTTACTGTTAAAATATAGTTAGTTTCCAATCTATGGCAAAGCCTTGTGTTTGGAACCGTAGGTGCCGGATGTATTAATATATTATATTTAGTTTAATGTTGGTTTTATAAGATTTTTTTTTGTGAAAAACACCATCGCCTTAGTATCGAATTATTTTGTAAAAAAAAGTCAAGAAGACGGGGAGTCGCTCTCGAGAAGTCGAGAAGAAAAACCAATTTGTAAGATCTCTGTAAATAAAGCATTTTCTCGCAAAAGTCAAGTGTTACGACATTGTGGTGACCGTGATTAAAGAAGAAGCTGTTTGTCCGGGCTTGAGGATCAATTCGCCAGATACTGCCGAGGTAATAAAGTTTATGAGGTCGAGAAAGGCTCAGCGAACTTGGCTCAGTGAGCTGGCCAAGGCAGTGAAGCTTGCACTTGTGTGACTACCAAAGTTAACACGGAACAGCCTGTTCCGTGAACTGCTATATTCCGATCTAATTCTTCTTGGACAGTGACTTGACCAGATTATAGAGACAGACAAATAGATTTACAGACTTTTACTTTACGACCGCCACCCTACTACTGAGGACGATATATTGTTTGCTGCGATACATTCATCCTTAAATTACCAACAAAAGTATTCTGTAAAACGTTAAGATTAATACCTTTCTATTTCATTTTATTTTTTTTTATATTGATGGATGGCCAGTTGTTTAATTAATTAGCGGTGAAAATAATTTTGTGTATAAAATAACTATCTCTATGAGAGAGGGTCTTTAAAAATGTCTTTAAAATTAATTAAAAATACATATTTTACGATTTTGGTAGTATTCACGTATCGTCAAGTCGATCCTGGGACATACGTATAACAATAATTAACAATTAACGTCATAGAACATTAATTAAAACAAATTTTGTTTGATTAGTGATGTAGACATCACTAATCTGCAGTAGAGAATCGGTTAAGTTGTTACGCAAAGATTTAGGCACACAAAGGAGGATTTGGGAAGAGCACTGGCAGAAATCACTCAGAGAGAATTAGCTTCCTTTCTAGCTCCAAACTATTGTATGGCTAGAAGAAGGCCTTGTAGAGAATCTGCCATAAATAAGGGTGATAAAGCACAACATTTTTACTGCATGGACATTTCATAAAATCTAGTAGTAGAACAAGTCCTGTGAGGCCTGTGTGCGACGCTTCGGCGAGAACCAAGGCTTATCATTTGCTTTATCACTACTTTGAATTAGGTGCTAACATAATAGAAATGATTCCTAAATTATTACTGAGATTTAGACACAACCACATTAGGGTTGTAATATCCGCACACATTTTTACACATAGGTCTGCTCGATAGAGATATTTAGGACCTTTTACGTAGATAAAGAAGGTTGAACAATTACTTTTTAGGCATGCCAGGCTACTTTTCGGTGCAGTGTGCAGTCTTTATCACTTAAACGCAGTAATACAAAATCATTTAAATTCATATAGGGGTGTCGAGGTACAAATCGAATACGATTTCAAAACTTTTAAAATGCTTTTATTTGGATAACTGAATGTGTTTGATGTAACACACTGGTGATGGAAGAAGGAGGATTTGAACTAAGAGGCTGGGAACACAATTACAGCGATGTTAGTGAGCCTTCGTGAGTGCTAGGGTGTTTATGGGATAAAAAAGGAAGACACAAATTTTATCCAAAAGCCAACTTTTGATGAACATAAAATAATAATAAAAAAAAAATGATTCTTTCCATAATGCAAAAATTATTTGATCCTATTGGATTTTGCTCACCAATTACGCTCGTACCAAACAGGCCCTGATCTAGAAATGAGCTGATTGACATTTGCCCAGTTAGTTTCTAGTGTTGGAGAGACGCGACTTCTATATTACACACGTTTACAGACGCCAGTTACTCAGGCTTATGCCAGTCTCTAAAGGAAAAAACACATTTATCAGATAAATTTCAGGATACATGTTGAGTTGCACCTATTGCAAAAATTACCCTTGCTAGATTAAAATGATTAGCGGCCATGATAGGAGCTAGGTGTTTTCAACTGTTATACCCCCTAAATTAGAGTTTAAAAATCTAAAGCTATATTTTTAGACTGATTCTACAACATTTATTACTTGGATCCAAAGACAAAGAGAGGATATTTGTTAGGAACCGGGTGAATAAAATATGTAAATTGACACCTCAGACCGAATAGATGTTTTAATGCTGCAGATATACCAAGTGGAGGATGCACTAGTTACTAGAACAACTGTTACTTCCAACTCCATAATAATACATATTTTACGATTTTGGTAGTATTCATACTACGGAACGATTTAATCGTTCCGTAGTATGAATACTACCAAAATCGTAAAATATGAATTTTTAATTGATTGTACGAGGTACAGGTACTAATTGGGTACTTTATAATTATAAGCGTTATTTCTCGGTCTAGTTCTTTGTCATTAATGTTGACTTCTCAGACTTGTGGAAAAATTGAAAGCTTTAAATTCGGGTCAAGGTATCATTAACGTCAGAGAAATTCATTCTCCTGCGTAGCTTAGTTGGTTAGAGCGCTATACTGGAAATATAGAGGCCGGTGGTTCAAATCCCCGCGCTGGAGTCTATTTTTCTCTGTCTGTTTCCCGTAGTTAATAATAATTATAATTTGATTTAAACTCCATAATAATAATAAAATCACATTTTTGTCGTAATGAGTGTTACTATAGTAAAAACTGTATTTTTTAAGATTTTGTTTCTCTGTTTTTATGAAACGTTACTAAATTGTATATATGACGTAAATATTCTCTTTCATCCCACCAGAAATATTTTTTAGACCAAAAATATTTGCAATTTTTTAAAAAGAAGTAATGAGTGTTACATTTATTATCTTTTAATGTTTCCTCAAAGCTTCAAAAATGTAAAGTATACGTTTTCAGTGCATTGTAATAAATGTTTTTATTATAAAGAAGAAGAAGAAATACCATAAGAATTTGTTTTTATTCAAGTAACACACATTACATTATGGTAACACTCATTACACATTTATATATTAGACCTAGAAAAAATTAAAATTTAACATAAACTTTAAACATTAAACTTCTATTTTTTATTTATTTTTTTTTTTACATGCGGCAAATTTATTTTTTGTAAAAACATTAAACTCAATAATTTTTTTTAAGTTTTAAAATATACAGTATTGTAACACTCGTTACATTTTTAACTTTAAAAAATCTTTCCTCAGAAACTATGTTTCTTAATTGAAGCAATTTAATGTGAATTGATTATATTAATTAATAACTACTAAATCATATTAATAACATAAATAAATGTTGATTACAACTACTAAAAATGCTAGTAACTCTCATTACAATGAATAAAAATACTCACCATTTTTTTTTAGTGAAATATTAATTGTAGAGAAGAATAAAGTGCTATCAATCCAAAAAGTCGTTGATTACTGAGTTAAATGTCTTCTTAACATAAATAAACCCTAATCTCTCCTTCTTTCATTCATACTCACCCTCTAATTCTGCCAACTCTTATCAGTAACACTCATTACTAAACCCTTGGGACATACATATAAATATATTTGTTTCATTTTGTACTAAAACTTTATTTTTTCCTATCCGATTTATATAAACTTGGATATTTTATTGGTTAAAAAAAAATTATTATAAAAATAAACTTATGAAAAAAAATGAATAAAATCACATTACATGTTATCAAAACTACTGTGGGACTAACACTCATTACAATTTTTAATATCAACATTTTTTGAAGTAAGAAATTTTCACCTTGTAAGCCATATAATGACCCTGATTAACACAATAATAGACAGACATCTGATCAATAAACCTGAAGGTTTTGTTTTTTTCATTAATATGATTTTTTTAGTTTCAATAAAATTGTAAAATCTTGGGACAGAAAAGGTACATTTTATTTGAAAATGACCCTAATACATTTATGAAATACACATTCTACACTCTCATCAGTACACTTACAATGACTGTAGTTAAAACAATATACTGATTAAATGTACCAGTAATAGCTGCTTTTTAACTATCATTACCTGTTTACCTGCATAACAAACTAAATACTCAAGTACCAAATCTAAAATAATAAAAACCATCAAGCTCATTTGTGTTTCTAGTCAAATTTGTTTTATCTTTTTGTCTTATTTAGTACTAGCTTTCACCCCGCGCTCTACGCGGGGCTCATGCTAGGTATTAGTGGCTGTTTCCTGAAAGCATGTAGGCCTAGCAATTTAATTAAATACCTAAATAGTTTCATTTCCAAAGCATTTTAAGGATAAAATCAGGACTATATTACACATCATTAATTCCATTGCTAAGAATATAACATTCTCTAAATCGTAGTTTGAAGTCAATCTTTATATTTAAAAAATAGCCAATAGAAACTAAGTAGTACAGTAACAACTAACAATGCTAAAAACAGGTATAACAAAGAAGAAAATAAACGTAGACAAAACCTATTAGACTGGGAAGTGATTGAACAATGATAGTGCATTAATTGAATTATCAGTCTCTTCTCTCAATACGACAGTTGCCAAGTAAATATTTAATAAACTCTATTTAATAACTCAAATAATGAAATAATAAATACTCGATTTTTCGAGCAATAGTGTTTGGTTTAAGCATCCCAATCACAAATTAAATCGGTCAACAATTGCGGACGCCATAAGAGCTCAGAGTCATTTTTTTTTTTTTTTTACAAAAAATTAAATTTAGCTCTATTTAAGGTAGAACCGATATAGGTACGACAAAAAGTCATTGGTCCAATTAGTTACCGCTGGCGCAATCAGCTTGTCGATACTATTTACCATTTAGCAACAATAAGCCTCAAAAAAAAGTTTAAAGTGCGTCTGCCATCTTTTATTTTTTAAGGGGGGTAAAAATATATTTTTTTTTTAACTTTTCGGATTTATCCAGTCGGTTTTGGCCAATTTTCGACCAAACGCAAAAAACCGCGAGTCTCTAGGTGGTCTAGTACCCAAACATTTTGATTAGCGAGTCTGTGGGGTTTGTTTACGGTGGGTCACAACCTAATTTTTTTTTTTTAGGTTATTTTTTATACATTTTTTTTTTTTTTTTATAAAATTGTTAATAACTTCGGTTCTACTCAATATTTTTAGATGAAACCAAGCCTACAAATTGCGCAACATGTTTGCGCTCACCCCTGAAAAAAAATTAATCAATTTCATTTAGCCAGTTTTGCTCCTATAAAGTCTGACTGAGGCGACAGACACACATACATACCCACATACATACACGAAAAAAGTTAAGGCCGGATTCGGTTTTTGGAATGTCTAAAATGAAATAGTATCCAAAAAAATTTTCAATTCTGACCAATGTAAAGACAAAACTTTAATTTTATATTCATAGATAATATTTAATTACCTTTATTTAATTATTTTCCCAACAAGACTGATAGATCGCGATCGTCGATCGTCATGCAATCGACTGGTATATCGATATAAACAGGTATATAAGTTGTATTAAAGTTGGAGAATACGGCGCTAAGATCTACCTTTCTATCAAGGTTCAGCTGTAATGCGGGATTAGGTTTTGAATTCAGAGAAATCGGGCAGTGTAACGCATCCGCCCTTAACACACGCGTAAATATTATTCTATTACATATAATCAAATGGTATAGCTTGTTCTTCTAACTTAGTTCTTATAGCGTGGAGGTTTTTATTTATTCCTTTTCCCTTTTTGTAAAATTGATAAATTCGTCGCTTAGATCAGTGTTTCCCAAGCTTTTTGTACCCGCGGACCAAGGGGTCCCCCCCCCCCACCACCCTCGGCACACCCCTTACCCGCCTCAAATATTATTCAATTTATTAATAGTTTGTGATATTTTATCATATTGTTGAATGTAGCACATTAGCAATAATTAAACTTGTAATCTATTCATAAAATATTTTATCTACGCTTGATACGAAATATAAACATTGTATCTCTGTTTAAATGCGTAGAAAGTGATTCTTTACGTACTTGTATTCATTGCGCATGCGCGTCTCATAGTCCTGAAGAATTCCTCTTCTTTACCACCCTAGGGCGGTAAAGAAGAGGAATTCTTCAGCTTTACGCACGATTAGCGAGTTTGTTTACATTTGACAAAACTAATTTGCTGTTCTTTTATTAAAGAAACTGTTTATGCCGAGTTTTTAGTGAAAAACAATGAGTGAATCAAGTGACTTTGACGAAAATGTGGAGAATTATTATACTCCTCCCGAAATAATTAATTCGGCAAAAAATACAACTCAAGAATTAATGCCATCTTCATCAAGAGAAGAGATACGAACTTACATACAGCAAGTTTATTTTTTTCTGTATTTATTATTAAAATCTAACAATCGTAGATAAAGTACGGTACGCAACTCGTGGGAAAACGGCATTTTGCATTGCTCGTGTGGTTTTACTACCCTCGCTATCGCTCGGGTGCTAACTCCACACTCGCATGCAAAATACTACTTTCCGCACTCGACGCGTAATGTACTATTCCATGGGTCAGTTCTATAATAACAGATTACTAATATGATTAATAAATAGCGCAATAATTAATATTAGAATCAAACGGATCAGGTGAATAGTAATATTTGTATGGATCTAGCCCCAGATGTCTCAAATACCTGGGACGCGGTTAAAAATAAACTATATTTCATGTGTATAATAATTTTATTGAGTATACAAATTATATTTTGCTTATATATATATAAATACACTTGCGTTGTGTTACAAGTTCTTAAAAGATATGACTATTGCCATTTAAAAAAAAATGAAAAATTATTTGTGTTTTTAAATAACTTTAAAAACTTTCCGTGTGTCCCTCTTTTTTTGAATATAGTCTTCTTTTGTGTGGGTCGTAGAGGGTTGAATGTTATAAACAAACTAAATTGTTTTAAAAATGGCTATATTTCGCCCCTCTCCGGGGCATATTTATGCCTTGTATGTTTGTCAGTATAGTAAGTTTGTATCCACCATTTTTTGGTATCGTCGTTTTTTTTTAATTTACAAATTTTTCACTTTTTCACTTACTTCCAGAACCTCTGTTCAATAACAAATTAACAATAACAATTTTCATTTTTAACTTTTAACAAACACGTAACACGATTATATAAACAGATGAAAAAAACATTTATTAAACTAAAACTAAAACTAAAAAGGACTAGCGTAAATTATATTTCCATAGCGTAAATTATATAAAAATATAATTTACGCTAGTCCTTTTTAGTTTTAGTTTTAGTTTAATAAATGTTTTTTTCATCTGTTTATTGAAGCGAGCGTAAGCGAGCTTCTTACATTCAACGAAATATGCATCTTGTCTGTCTGTCTGTCTGTCTGTCTGTGTGTAACGTTTACGTGTCCGACGATAACTTGAGTAAAAGTTGACCGATTTAGTTGAAATTTGGTATACATCTTTCTTTTACTAATACTCAGGCTAAGTTCGTTGGACAGCGTGATCCGTCCAAGAGTTCGCGCGCAATGCTCGCGTAAACGTGAGCTTCAAATTTAAAATTAGAATTTCAGGACGGGAAAAAATTCTATCATCACCTATTCGATGAGACGAACATTTTTTTCAAATAACATTTTTTAGTAAAACCAACAGCGACACCGCTATGAATTAATAAAGATCGCTAAAACTATTAAAGCGGACCTAAACGTTTATAATAGAGAAAACAACCTTTTTACCGATATCTTACGTTCTAACGTAACGATTTTAATAAAACTTCATATACACCATCTAATGCACTATTGAAACAGGCATGCAAAATTTGATACATGCAGTAGTTGTGTTGTAGCAAAGAGATACATTTTATAATAATTGAAAAGGAGATGGTGCGGTTAGAGGAATAGTAAGAATGCAGGGTGGTTCCCCTACTACTAGCCGCTGTACTACTACTATACCCATTATCTATCAACTCATCCTGATTCATGATTATCTATTTCTTCAATATTCAATACATATTTATTACTTTACGCTCGCTTCAATGATAGAGCCACGCGATGCCTAGTATAATCGTGTTACGTGTTTGTTAAAAGTTAAAAATGAAAATTGTTATTGTTAATTTGTTATTGAACAGAGGTTCTGGAAATAAGTGAAAAAGTGAAAAATTTGTAAATTAAAAAAAACGACGCGACGATACCAAAAAATGGTGGATACACACTTACTATACTGAAAAATTATATTATCAATGGCTACCTTGATCCTGCATGCCATTGCACAACTTGTCAATATTTTGCTTAAAAGTAGTCATTGCCATTCTCATTGGAGCATCCAAATGGGTTAATCTGTTAATAAAGAAGCTTCACATAAATATGTAGAGTAGAAGGGCAGCATCAATTTCATTGCTTTTACACTCAATTGAGAATATTCATCAAGTAGTGGCACCCAAAATGCGTATATATTTTTATTCTGAGATTTTACTAGCTTAAGATGAGTATCAGCTGCAATGTCGATCAGTCGTTCTTGTTCTTAAGGGTTAATGAAATTAGATAGAAAGAAGACCCTGTGTTGAGAGTTAAGAAACTTCCTGGTAGCTCAGCCTCTTGATTCCCGATACTCTGTGACGCCTTATCGGATTTATACCTTAGACTAGCCCTGTCTTATTTTATTCGAAATTTAATTTTATTAGCCGTAGATATTTGACTCGATACATTTAATAATTTTGTTTCTTGGTTGTTTTCTCACTCTTTCCGCGGACCACCAGGAACAGTCCCACGGACCCCAGGTTGAGAATCACTGGCTTAGATAATCATTATATTTATATATCTGAAGTGAAAAGTACAAAGGTTTTACATAAAAAAAAAAAAATGTTCTTTTGATTATTCGGGTCATTTTCAAATAAAATGTACCTTTAGGGAAATCAATTTGGCTACTTTATAGAAAATTAACATAAGCCTTAGACATGATAATATTGATTATTCTGACACATCAGGGACTTAGGATGACATTTTAGTTCAAGAACAGTCAGTTTTCAAATTCATTTACATTATATAAACATATATACATAAAAAATCACATTTTTGACGTAATGAGTGTTACTATCATAAAATAGTATATTATGTTACTAGGCTGTGAAGTGAGTTTTTTCTTTACCGCGGCAATTACTTTTTAAAATATTTGCAATTTTTTAAAAAAAAGTAATGAGTGTTACATTTATTATCTTTTTTTTTTTTAAATCAAATTATAATTATTAACAACTACGGGAAACAACCAGAAAAAAATACACTCAAAGTCTAGTTCCTATTTACAACTTCAATTCCGGTTACTGTTTACTACTTTAAGACCGGTTCATCTTCACTACTTAAAGTCTGGTTACTGTTTACAACTTAAAGTCTTGGTCCTGATTACTACTTAATGTCTAGTTTCTGATGTTTATTACTTAAAGTCTGGATCCTGTTAACTATTTAAAGTCTACTTCTTGTTTATTATTTAAAGTCTGGTTGCTGTTTACTACTTTAAGTCTGGTTCCTGTTAACTATTTAAAGTTTACTTCTTGTTTTACTACTTAAAGTCTGGTTCTTGTTTACTACTTAAAGTCTTGCTCCTGATGTTTACTACTCAAAGTCTAGTTCCTGTTTACTACTTAAAGGCTGGATCTTGTTTACTACTTAAAATCTTGTTCTTGTTTACTATTTAAAGTCTGGTTCCTGATGTTTATTACTCAAAGTATAGTTGCTTTTTACTACCTAATGTGTGGTTCCTGTTTACTACATTTAGGAGGCATGGGAAATATTAAAAATTACTAGACGGGTAACGGATAAATTGATATTTAGTGCAGGACGGTAAGCATATAACTAAAATCCTTTATTAAGTGTTGTTTCCTTTCTTCCTAGAAAACTTATGAGTGATTAGTAATGGTTGATTAGTCACAATACTTATGAAAAGAAAGCTTCTTTGTTTTTATTAAATATTCCCGGATTCAATATTACCACCCCTATTTTCTTAATACATTTTAATTGAGCAACAAGTAGACAATTATATTTCAATATAGTTATTCGCAAATAAGCATAGTTGTGTGTGAATGTTGAAATGAAGTCACAAAAAATATTTCAAACAGGCCAGGTCGCGAAAGTTAAGGGTTGATTTATATTTTAATATAAAAAAAGTATTTAAAATCTAAAGTGTTAGTAAATAACAAATAACGAATATTACAAGCCTGGAGTTAAGTTTACTTGAAAAGCAGCACCGACTTGTATTTTATATTTGGTTTTATGTAAACCTTTTTATTGTGTGTACATAGGGTCTTATAACAAAGTATAATATATGGTGTGGTCCTCTTAAAGTTGATTGTATAAAAGCGTTGCAAGCTAACAATCGGCGTTTTATAACCCTGCAATAACAAGTGAGCTTTTTTTTACAGAGTCCATACCTAGAAACTATTACCGAGTGGATATAAAAAGGGGGTTGAGGGTTGAACCTTAATAATACCGAGAGAGTAAAGAGATGAATAGATATATAATATTGGAGAGATAAGGGTGCACTGTGGAGTGTGGAGGCCAAGTGAGTACTAGAGGGTGCCCTAGCCCTATACCTGGCAGAGTAATATGGCGGTTGCTATTGAGAGAGGGGTGGTCTTGGGGTGGGGTCCGTAGGGAGTGGGGTAATCTCACTCCAATATGGAGGGTGCCTCCTCCCCCTTGTCCTGAACTGTACAACCCTAGGGGGGCATATTTTAATATCCCCCCACGGCCATTATGAAGCCAACCAGAAACATCATTGCCTCCCCCCTGAGTTTTTCAGAGAAAAAAAATCCTTCTTTTATTACATTTTATTCCGACCAATGGCGCCGTAATTCCTTTTTTTGAAATCAACTTTTTCTCATATTTCCCTTCGAGTGCTCTTCTCAAAAAATTTTCCTTTGACTTTTTTCTCTCCCTCTCTCTGTCGATTCTCAGTAGGAGAAATAAAAAAAGGGAAAACTTTATATTAATTAAACCGCAAGGAGGAAAGGGAAGGAAATGGAGGAGGGAGTAAAAATGTTTAATAATACCTAAGAGGGATAAAATCACCCTTCATTTTTACAGCTCAAAGATAACCGGTAAAGACCTGTCAAAGTATAAAAGCAGGTAATATCTCCAGACCCTAATATTATAATTTTTATAAGAGACTTCCTTTTATAAATATAATGTTTTTATAAGTATGCATACATTATTATCCCTCATCCTTTCTGTTGTTTCACAAAGAATGATTTAAAAAAAAAAAAAAAAAAAAAAAAACGATAATAATTGGATTTACCTTTGATCGTGTGTTGTGTGTACACAGGGTCTTATAGCAAAGTATAATATAATGTGTGGCTCTCCAAAAGTTGATTGTATAAAAGCATTGCAAGCTAACAATTGGCGTTATAAACAAATAAATAAATAAAATGATGACAATCGTTATTTAAATGCTGGAATTTTTTTTAATCCAAATCAACATTTTTTAAAGAGACAGTCGTATAGGCTAGTGTTTAGCAATACTCGCAACTCCGCCCCCTTAAACCTAGGTCTAAACACAGAGTATCTGGTGCAGTGGCGTAACAAAGGAACCCGGCGCCCCCCCCCCCCCCCCCCCGTAACTTTAGAGAATGCGCCCCTATAATTGAAGCGAGCGTAGCGAGCTTCCTACATTCAACGAAATATGCTCCGTGTCTGTCTGTCTGTCTGTCTGTCAGTAACGTTCACGCGTGTGACGATAACTTGAGTAAAAGTTGACCGATTTAGTTGAAATTAAGTATACATGTTCCTCTTACCAATACTCAGGCTAAGTTCGTTGGACAGCGTGATCCGTCCAAGAGTTCGCGCGCAACGCTCGCGTCAACGAGAGGTACAAAAATTAAATTGGAATTTCAGGACGGGAAAAGATTCTATCATCATCTATTCGATGAGACGAACATTTTTTTCAACAACATTTTTTACTAAAACCAACAGCGACACCGCTATGACTTAATAAAGATCGCTAAAACTATTAAAGCGGACCTATAAACGTTTATAGCAGAGAAAACAACCTTTTTACCAATATCTTACGTTCTAACGAAACGATTTTAATAAAACTTCATATACACCATCTAATGCACAATTGAAACAGGTATGCAAAATTTCAACTTGATACAAGCAAAATTCTTTGCGTAGTGACGAGATACATTTATAATAATTGTTTAAAAGCTACCGCGGGTGGTGAAGATTGTTATAGTCGTATAGTGTATAGGTTTGTTTAGGAAGTAAAGCTTTATACCGAGTACCCCCACTCTTCCCTACACTACCCTATTCCACTTACCTTCAACTATGACATTCATCATGATTAATAAATTTCAATATTCAGTATTTCATTGCAATACGCTCGCTTCAATGATAGAGCCACGCGATGCCTAGTTTACAACATTCACCCCTGCCCCTCTCTTTCGGTCTTCGGGGATAGATGGAGTGTGGATGATGAAATATATTTAATAAACTCAAAATTGCGTTTTGTTTAAAGTCACAATAGGTATATAGTAGACATAGCATATGAAAATACTTTGTCATATGCTTATTGATATTGTATTTAAATCCTATAATATCTATTATTGATTTATTTTGAAACATATTAAAATAGACTGCCAATTGGTGTAGCACGTAGCTTCTTCTCATTCTATCCACGTACTTTATTGATTTTATGCGTTTACAAGCCATTATTGTCTAATTGGTTTAATTGTTTCCCCTGTTTTTTTTTTTGTCAAAATTGTTTTGATTTTTTACACGAATTAAAGTATCAATTTAGCAAAAGTTAAAGAGCGCAGACGGTTCAAATTAATCTGGGGCTATCTGCGGGTTACTTTTGATAGACTATAAAAGTTTCATTAAAATCAGGTAAGCACTTTTGAAGACCGACAGAGAGACACGGAACCAAAAATGTTCCCTGATGTCTGAAACGGATTTCTGTCTTGAAATTTTTGAAATCAGAGACACAAAAATGTTTGGTTCTTCAGAACGATAACGTAGCTTCCGTTACCTTCGGTAAGCTCGGAAGCAAACAAATGTTTGGTTCTTCAGAACGATAACGTAGCTTCCGTTACCTTCGGTAAGCTCGGAAGCAAACAAATGTTTGGTTCTTCAGAACGATAACGTAGCTTCCGTTACCTTCGGTAAGCTCGCAAGCAAACAAATGTTTGGTTCTTCAGAACGATAACGTAGCTTCCGTTACCTTCGGTAAGCTCGCAAGCAAACAAATGTTTGGTTCTTCAGAACGATAACGTAGCTTCCGTTACCTTCGGTAAGCTCGCAAGCAAACAAATATTTTAAATATATATTTTCGATTTTCAACAATATCAGATTTATTTTCATACTTATCTCGAAAACTAGATGTTTTTCGGAAAATTACCTACAACTATAGATTCTTATTTAAATGGACCACAAGTTTTATGGACAATAAATTTTAATCAAAGTCGTCAGAACGTATCGAGAAATAATTTTTTCAGAGTTTTTTTTGTGGGTTGCGACCATAAATTTGGAGCTAATATTCATTACTCCATGATATTCTGAACATGTAAGCTTATGTGAACTTTTTTGCTCCAAATAAACTGTAGAGACACAGCTTTCGATATTGTGATCTGAAATAGATACACCCTGTGTATAATACATATATAAGAAAGTAAAAACTTACAAGAAGAAAGTCAAAACTAATAAAATCAGCACTTATAACATAATATTAGTAAAAATAATAAAACTAGTAAAAAAATGCCACTGAGTTATGAACTCTAAATTATAATTTTCCTAACTCTGATTTATGGGTCATTTTCTAATAAAATGTACCTTCAGGGAAATCAATTTGGCTACTTTATAGAAAATTAAAATAAGCCTTAGACATGATACTATTGATTATTCTGATACATCAGGGACTTAGGATACCATTTTCGTTCAAGAACAGTCAGTTTTCAAATTCATTTACAAATATACATAAAAAAATCACATTTTTGTCGTAATGAGTGTTACTATCATAAAAAGTATTTTTTTTAGATTTTGTTACTCTGTTTTTATGAAACGTTACTAAATTGTATATATGACGTAAATATTCTATTTCATCCTACCAGAAATATTTGCAATTTTTAAAAAAAGTAATGAGTGTTACATTTATTATCTTTTAATGTTTCCTCAAAGCTTCAAAAATGTAAAGGATACGTTTTCAGTGCATTGTAATAAAAGTTTTTATTTTAAACAAGAAGAAGAAATAATTTTCCTTTATTAAAAAAATAGTTGGACACGGCTACCCACAAGAATTTGTTTTTATTCAAGTAACACTCATTACATTATGGTAACACTCATTACACATTTATATATTGGACCTAGAAAAAATTAAATTTTAACACAAACTTTAAATATTAAACTTTTATTTACAATTTTATTTTTACATGCGGAAAATTTATTTTTTGTAAAAACATTAAACTCAATCATTTTTTTAAGTTTAAAATATACAGTATTGTAGAACAAACAGTATAGTAACACTCATTACAGGCAACACTCATTACATATTTAACTTAAAAAAATCTTTCCTCAGAAACTATGTTTCTTATTTAAACCAATTTAATGTGTACTGATTATAATAATTAATAACTACTAAATCATATTAATAACATAAATAAATGTTGATTACAACTACAAAGTATGATAGTAACACTCATTACAATGAATAAAAATACTCACCATTTTTTTAGTGAAATATAAATTGTAGAGAAGAATAAAGTGCTATCAATCCAAAAAGTCGTTGGTTACTAAGTTAAATGTCTTCTTAACATAAACAAACCCTAATCTCTCCTTCTTTCTTTCATACTCTAATTCTGCCAACTCTTATCAGTAACACTCATTACTCATTACTAAACCCTTGGGACATATATATATAAATATATTTGTTTCGTTTTGTACTAAAGTTTTATTTTTTTCCTATCCCATTTATATAAACTTGGATATTTTATTGGTTAAAAAAAAAAATATATATATAATAAAAATAAACTTATGAAAAAAATGAATAAAAATCACATTACATGTTATCAAAACTACTGTGGGACGTAACACTCATTACAATTTTTAACATTAAAATTTTTTGAAGCAAGAAATTTTCACCTTATAAGCCATAAAATGACCCTGATTAACCCAATCAGACAGACATCTGACAGACATCTGATCAAAAAACCTAAAGGTTTTTTTATTTTTCATAAATATTATTTTTTTTAGTTACAATAAAATTGTAAAATCTTGGGACAGAAAATGTACATTTTATTTGAAAATGACCCAAACACTTATTTAAGAAAATTGTTTTTTCTTAAGACTAATTTTCACTACAGACAGATATATAATTATTTTTTGTCATAGGTTACTACATTTTTTTGGGCGCCCTCTGAAGCAGGCGCCCACTTTAGCTCCATTTTGGTACAATTTTATAAAAAATACGAATATTGATTTATAATAATTAATAATAAACTGCCAAAATTCTATAAAAGTTGGACTGAAACATAAAAAAATAAACTTACCTCATGTTTCTTAGCAACAGTACAAACTAAATCAAGATAACCTTACAGGAGCAAAGCTTCAACGTAAGGAATGAGTGTTGCCAGTCCCACTTCAAAAAGTAGTTTCCTCCCATTTTTAAAGCAGTTCGGACATTTACCCCATGTGGACCTTTGCCCCCTCCTACCCAGGGCCGATTTAACTATAGGGGCACGATGGGCACGTGCCCAGGGGCGCAAGAGGTTTGAGGGCGCAACTCAAAAGGTTAGAGAGGGGGGGGGGGGGGGAGAACTAAACTTTAAACGATGGATAAATGCTTTTATCAAGAAAAATTGTTTGGAAAGGATTTTCCTGAATTTAGAAGTCGCTATGCGCATATACCTAACTCTCCCAGTAACCAACTGCTCGGTAGAGAGGATCTTTTAGCTCTTAATAGAATAAAATCAGTGAATAGGTCTACAATGCGTACTGTCAAACTGAAAAGTTTACTGTTAACTGTTATTATGAACGCAAAGCGACGTAACGCAGGAAATTAACTATACCGATAAAATCGAAGATTTTGCCAGAGCAAAAGCAAGAAAAAATGCTATCGTATAATGGTAGATTCACCGAATACCCAAAATTTGTTCCATCAGATTATTTTTGTATTATAATTGGTAATAATTTATTATAAAGTATTATTATTATTTATTTTTGTTATTTAGTAATTAGTTTGGGTATTATAAGTAATTAGTTGAGTTCCAATAACCCAATATTCGTTTCTACTATAGTTCTGCAAAATATAATAATTAATTTAATTTATAAATAATTATTATATATTATTTATTTGAAGTCAATTTATTAGTATTTCAAAATTTATCTTTTTACTCCAATGTTAATTATTACGCTTATTTTTTTTTTTTTTTGGATAATGTGCAATATTTACTATAAAAGATTTAATAGTGGAGGGGGGGGAGTGCACATCCTAAGAGGGTGCCCAGGGCGCTCTGAACGTCTAAAACGGGCCTGCTCCTACCCTATATCCTCGCCGCTTTGAGGGCACCCTGGCCGGCAGAACAATACCTCTCCAGTCCTCTTTATCTTGTGCTCGTCTCCTCCAAGCGCGAACGCCTAGCCTCCTCAGACCGTCCTCAACATCCTCCTGCCATTCTAGAACTTCCCCTCCTTCTCCTCCTTTTTCTCAGGATTTGTCGCTTCCATCCTTTCAATTTCTATCATCATTAATTAACCCAGTCAAAGTCGCTGACCCATAGGTAACTATGGGTCTTATAACACTTTTATATAATATAATGAACTTCGTGTTACGGCTCACAGTCCACGACCTGAAGATGGATTATAATGCGAAATAGCTCCTATTCCCTGCTACAATCCTAGCTATAATTTCCTCTGAAACCTTATTTTCCTGAGTATCAAGGACCTCAGATACATGAATTCCTTGACTCTTTCCAAATCTTCTTCTCCAATGCACTGATTATTATTCTTCTCTCTTCCCAATGATTATTCCTTCTGAAAGAAATCAAAAGCTTAGTTTTCGCTCTATGAACTTGGAGCACTAATTCGTTATCAGTATCATTAAATTAGACCTCGAGCTCCTCAGTATACGTAGATCGGCCTATGAAATTCTGTTTGTTAGCAGATGCCTCAACCACGAGCTTGTATGTCATGTATTTAACGAACTAGTTACTGTCCTACCTCCTGGACGTAGGGCTGGCAGACATCTTTATATTCGTGAATTATCTCACCTCTGTCCTCTTGTCCGCTGTGTATGTTCCTATAATAACCTTCCTATTAATTTACCTGTCCTCCCCTCTCCTAGATCCCTTAAAAGTACTCTCTGCATGATTATGAAATCATAGAAATATTGTATGTAGTTTTAACTTTATTTAATTAATTTTAGGAATATTTATTTAATTTATTTATTTAGGAATTTTAGTAATTTGTAAGCATTGTACTCTGTTATTTTATTCATTGTTACCCTGTTATTTTGTCATTGTTACTCATTTTTTCTTCTTGTTATTAGCTTGCTTTATTACGTTTTTATTCACTACATGTTCCTCATACTACTTTATCTTTCACTTATCTTTTATCTATGTGTTTTAATTAGATGTAATTTACCTTCCGAGTTACCACTTGTGGCTTTGCTGTTTGGCAACTCGATGTTATACAATAAACAATAAACAATTAAAGTATCTCTCAAATCCACACGCATCGTCTCCTCCAAATCCACACTCCTTCGAGACACAAATTCTATGTCATCTGCAAATGGTATCACCTGTGCCATTTTGCATTATATGGTACCTCCTCTGTTACCAAGTGCCTTCCACATTGTCTGTTAAATGAGATTAATTAAAAGAGATCAATAAGGGGTAGTTTAAATAATATTTATATAAAGGTTTGAGGCCCTATATGAAACTCCAAACCTTTAGGTATTAGGTCTTGATTACTTCATTTTTCCCCTCTCTCCCATATTTTCCCCTTAAGATTTGATTTTCGAAAAAATCGCTTCTTTGTGGGTTGTTGTGTCCTTAGAAGAAGCCTTTATTGAAATATTAACTTGGTGGGAGCAGTAGTTTTACTGTACTCGACTACACCCAGTTTCGCCATCTCCACTCCTAGCCTTTCCATCCCATAAGGATGGTATTTTTTAGGGGTGTGTTGAAGTTAAATGCTTTATTCTCTAAAACCACAGAAATCTTGATTTTTCGATGTAAACCTTAAAAAATGTGAAGTCTGACGTGTTACCTTAGAAGCATCTTTAATGGGTTTAACGTTTTGTGATGGGATCAGTGTAGCCGAGTGGTAAGCATACTTACACGCTACTCGCTTGAAACAACGACATATCTGGCTCATCTATAGTACTACTCACCTATAGGAATGCCAGATAGGTGAGTTATTAAGGTGACATGAGCTTACCAATTATCACATTAGGTAGATGTTTCAAGTCCCCGATTCCCCTTCCTGTAATGACCTAATGAATTGTTGATCGGGGGGAAAATATGATGACTGTAATATTATATTTGGGTATTGGTTTGACAGATGTCATTGTGTTGATTCGATGTCAGATTGTCATTTCGACTCTTAATATAATTTTATCTTGTAGTTTTTTATTCATTATCTTATAATTAGCTTCTTGATAAATTAGAAATAAACTGTTTCTTTGCTTCAACATATGAAGATGACGTCAGAAGTGCGAGTCAACGTTCTAATTTAAAATATAAGATTGCAGTAAAATATTGTATTTTTAGAAAAGTTTATTTTGTTATTACTTTCGGTTAGTTAAAGCTAACTAATGTTAAACAACTTAATGCGATAATATACATTTTTTTAAATGAAATATTTCGCCTTTAATTAATTATACTATTTTATGATTTATAAACGGTAATAATGTTAATGATTTGTTAAAGGGAATAATTGGGCCGAGAACAAAGAGAGAATTTCGGGTTTATGTAAAGTCCCTATAATAAACGGAGTTAGTTCAATTAATGTGACATAAAAGGAGGGGGAAGTCTGGAATTATTGGCAAATGAGTCGGAAGGGTGGCGGGGTGGGGTAATACTGTCGGGTAATTAGCGTGCTCCGATATAATGAGGCGTTTTCGATACAGACACTAATAAGGCTGATATTCGTGTTTTCCATCCCTTGGGTTGTGGGTAGCGGTGGAGTACGTGGGGGAACACGGTGCTTCTCAAATGACGTCACGATTGCCACCCGTTCAAAGGAAGTCACCCCCGTGGCAACCCCCCCTCTTGTGATTGCTCCGTGATTAATTGAAATGCTTGAGATTCTCCGAGGCCGGGCTCGCCCCCAAACCAGTGTTTTTCACCGAGGCTTAGCAAACCTCGGTCTAATCACAACACACCCTCTACTCGTATAACCTATACAGAAAATTTATGATCTTTTTCCTCTCCGACGATTATCACGTCGGTTATTACACTTGCCGTTCTTTTTCCCCCTCTTCCCCCATTTCTCGGTGTAGTTTTTTCCGTCTGTATTTTATCCCCCTTTTAAAAGAAAGACAGGACGCTGCATGTGGAAAAGAAGTTAAACTTTATAACCGTGGTAATTGCTTCGGTCGATACTACGGTAATTGATGCCTCTACGGTTTTAATTCTTTTTATTTCATTAGGGTTCCTGTGACAAAGGTTATTATCGTAGAGTTGCAAGACTAAGATATTCGGCGTTTTATTAGAAGCCATCAGTTTCTCGTGCGTATATTATTCTGTATCGGTTAAACTACTACTAAATTATCTTGAATTGAGTTGAGCCAACTTTGAATAATACACTAATTATAATTGGGGAACATCTTTGAATTCACTATTCTAAACTATTTATTTTTCATATTAAAAATCCGCTGCACCGCATGTACTGTAAAAGCAGTACTCTAAATGAAAACAAAAATTGTTCTTAACTCGCCCTTTTATTCGTTCCATAAAATTTACTAAGTGTATTCTTCAATTTATCCCTTTGATTATAAATTATTCTTTTTTTAGGTGGTCTTTAGAGATTATTAATAATTAAAAGAACAACAATTTTTTAATTGTAATATTTTTTAAAATAGCTATATTTCATCCAAACCTGGGCACCTTCATCAGTCAGAGTAACTGATGAACAATGTGTTAGTTACTCATGCTTTTTAAATATCATTCATTCATCTAATGTCACAGCATATGTAATATTCAGATAAGGCCTGAAGGTGCTTAGGTTTGGCCGAAATATACCTATTTTAAAAAATATTATAATTAATTTTTTTTTAATTATTAATAATCCCTAAAGACCACAAAAAAAAAAAAATTACAAAGGCTTATTCGCAGTGCTTACTAAGTTTTAAGGGCTCTGTTGTAATAAAATTTATTTTTTATATAAATAATTTTTTTATTTTTCATAGGGCCCGAGCCGTTTAAGCTAAAGAGCTGAAATTTGAAATACTGGTGTAACTTTTTGGCCCAACCACAGGAAAAATATACAGAAGTTCAAAATTAAATATGCGCATGCGCAGTTCGCAAAAATGTTGTAAACTTAAAAATTTATATTTTTTTTAATTTTTGAGTGGTGTATCAAATGAAAGCTGCTGAAGAGTAGGACGCAAATATATATAAGCTTTTGTAAATTTTTCATTCCTTATTGGGTAAAAAAATCAAAATATACCCAAAACAATTCCCCCCCAGCCACTATACTTCGGCTGGTCCTAAAATTTCGAAATAATTCATACTAATACCTTATTGGGGGGCGATGAACATTTCCGGAAGAATGTAATATATCTTTTCGTTATTACCGATAAAAAACATTGTGACCCCCCGAGGGTTCGAACCCGGGACCCTTGAGATCGATGAAAAAAAATCATTATTTCATAACGGGTATGCATAGCATAATCCTCTACAAAACCCTAAAAAGTACTTGGACGCAAGTACTTCCCTGTGACTTTTATTTTTGTATTTTAATATCCTTTTTAAAGAGTTAATGAATTTTAATAAAGGGTTTTTTAATACATGGACAATTAAAAAACCTTGATGCAACTTCTCGTAAAGGGCTTAGCCCTGCCAATGGGCTTACAAAATTATATACGTTAATAATGGATTACTCATAGTCACCATATCGCTCTATCAGCTGTATAGACTGAATAATTAACCTTGGTCCCGGAAATATTCGTACTATAGAGAAATTTCTGTCGAGAATTGTATCTGTCGTTGGCCAAGTATCTTAAAGTGTAATCAGTCTTTCACGCAGACTTGAATAATAACTGATAATCATTCATTGGTAAATACTAGTCAGTAGGTTTATTTATTTTTAATTGTTGCAGTAAATTATAAGCTCTATACGTCTATCTACAGCATAGACATTGCTTTGTCCATAACATTTTATTTTCTAATGCTCAAAATAACGCAGTAGCCAGAGCTTTAAATACAGGTTGGAGAGAGCTTAAAGTGTCTTGTTAAAAACTAAACTAAAGTTTCATCATACTGTCTCTATAATATGCTTGTTGGCACTGATACCTGATACAAATCTCAACGATACAATCTCCACCAATCGTATTGCTGATACAAATCTCAACGATACCCCATCACTCGCTAAATGTCTATCGCTAAATGTATCGATGCAGATCTCACCGCGGGGCCCTCGAGACAATCTGATTATCAATGCGCAATTAACCGTAATGCTCTGAGATGGCAAGTGCTACTTTCACTTCTTAATGCTTATGACGACACCCTTTACAACATAAGATAAACGTCGAATCACTGCTTGAAGTCGTAATGTCATCATGACAATGCTTACAATAACAAGGTAATGAGAACTTGCGTAGCAGTGATTTTCTTTATAAGGTCTCGTTTTACTCTGGGTCCCCGATGTAATCTCGTTTCACTTTTAATCTTAAAACTCCATTGTCTTAAGAAAACCACCGTCCCTTTCAAAGGAGGGGGTGTCGGTGAAGCCGGTTCCTCGGCGAGTTTCGTTACAAAGGTAAGTTTATAATGGCATCACTCGGGGGATGGCTGGGAGTTATAAAGGATAAATAGGAGACGGAGAACGGGAGCTTTTATATGCCCTTATATAAAGGAAGAGAAGAGTCGAGGCGGGGAAGGAAGCTCCATCGATTAGGCTCCCGAGGAGGGCCGGTGTAAGCAGTAAATTGTCGACATTCTTCCGTCGGCAAACTCGGTGCCTTACCCCCTGGCAGGAGCGCCCTCGGCCCAGCCACCCAGCTGCCTTTTATTAGTTGAGATAAAGTTGGCCCGCCCGAGGAATTCTCGCTAATTAGGGAAGGATCCTCAAGTTAATTACAAATTACTTTAATAGAGCAAGGATTTAATGAGCACCCCCTCCCACTCCTCATTTCCTTGCTTTCTTTACTGTCTCCCCTCCACCTCCCCTCCACCTCCCCATTATTCCCTTCGAGTAAAACTTTCATTTTAACTCCTATTAACTCTTTATATTTCAAAATTAATTAAAAATATTTTCAGACTAGTTTTTCTTTTCTCCTCCTTTTGTTTTATATCTACTCGGTGGTGTGGGTATTTGTTTATTTCCTGAGCGTTGCCTAGAAACTGAATTTCTCTTCGTAAAGATTTCTCTCGAGTCTTGAAAATGCACTAACCTTATCAAAATAATGCTAGACCCATTAGAAATTCAATAGCTGCAAGGCGGCTTTCACACTGCGCGCGAATCCAGGCGAGACAGAGCTTAGCGAGTGCGTATTCACACTGCACGCGAGTCCTGGTGATACCGTGTGAGGCCAAGCAATGCGAGACCGAGCCTAGCGAGTGCGTATTCGCACTGTGCGTGAGTCCGGGTGAGACCGAGTAAGGCCGACCAATGCGAGACCGAGCTTAGTGAGTGCGCATTCACACTGCACGCGAGTCCTGGTGATACCGAGTGAGGCCGAGCAATGCGAGACCGAGCCTAGCGAGTGCGTATTCGCACTGTGCGTGAGTCCGGGTGAGACCGAGTAAGGCCGACCAATGCGAGACCGAGCTTAGCGAGTGCGCATTCACACTGCACACGAGTCCTGGTGAGGCCCAAAGATGCGATACTTAGCCTAGCGAGTGCGTATTCACACTGCCAGTCCCCAGCGAGGCGAGATCGACGACGAACGGCCGATCATCTACCAGTCCAGCTTACAGCCGTGGGGTCATAAGCAGCTATTTTATTGTTTCTCGGAAATGCACGGTATAAAATCGGCATGAAAGGGAGATATTATTGGGCTCAAGTTATTAACGATCTTGAACGATGAAAATTTGGAAAAAAAGTGCAATAAAATTTCGCTTGCAAAACAATTCTTACTACATATTCATGGTTTTCTTAGATTTTATAATTCTGCTGCATTAGCACTCATATCGAATAAAAGCTTACTCAACAAGAAATGTTTCGTGTGTTTACTTGCTCATATAAAGAGAAAGAATTGTGAAGTCGAAGTCGCGAAAATTCGATTTCGAGATTTTGACGGATTTACACGTTTTGGGTCTCCTGAGTTCAAAAAAGTTAAAAAAAAAAAAGTATGTCTGTCGTCTGTGCAGACACGTGGAGCCTAAATTGGGACCGATTTTGACGAAATTTGGCATACATGTTCAGAAAAATCATACCTCGATGTAAAATCGAGAAATGAATTTTAGCTCGACGTTTCCGGTCACTCTATACGCTACAAACAAATATGTTTGATTCAACTCGCCCTGCTCGGCCCTGCCTCGTTCGGCCCTACCACGCTCGACGTTCAGTGTAAATAGCCCCATGGATTCGACCTCCAAATTCCTGAGCTTTCTACTCTTAATTGAGGGATGCTAGAAGTGTGGCGATTTAAGGAAAAACTTCTGCTTTTCAAAAGCTTTCAAATGGTATAGTTAAAGTTTAAGATCAACGGACTAGTTTTAGAATTATGGTGGATTGAATGTTACTAGACATGAAATTTGTTGGTCAGGATCACAACCAATTTTTGTACAAATGCTAAAAAGGTTTTAAAAAGAACTAAAAATTCCTATAAACATGGATCCGGAACAGCTTCGTTTTCGAGATATTCGCAAAAAAAAACATTAAAAAAATACAATTTTGGACGTTTTTCATTAAAATGTTCAAATACTACACTTCTTGCCATAAAACACCTGAAAGGAAACCTTGTAAAGAATATAATTTTTCGTTGAATGGCACCCTTCCCAGCGCTGTACGACAAACCCTTGATTTTCAGCAAAATTTAACAATTCTACGTCCCTGTCACTTTATTAGTCAATACATTAAGGTGACCCCCACCAAAGCTGAATTTTTAAAGTTTTTGTTGTAGAGAGCTAAAATTAATGTAATTCGACTCTCTACAAGATTTGCTTCAAGATGTATTATGTTAAAAAGCGTAGTATTTGAGAGTTGTAAGGATAAACGCCTAAAAGTGATAATTTTTAATGTTATATGCGAATATCGGAATCCCAAACTGTTGTGGTTTTGTACGGGGAAACCTTTTTAGCATTTGTACAAAAATTGGTTGTGATCCTGACCAAACAATTTCACGTCTGGGAACATTCGATCCATCATAATCCATAATTCAACAACTAGTCCGTTGATCTTAAACTTTAATTATACTACTTGAAAGCTTATGAAAAGCAGAAGTTTTTCCTGAAATCGCCACACTTCTAGCATCCCTTAATTAAGAGTAAAAAGCTCAGGTATTTGGTGGTCGAATTTAAAAAAAATCCAAATTTTTAAATGTAACAGGACTTAAAAGATGCTTATAGCAGCTGATAATTTGGAAATAAATTAGTGATAATTAAAAGGTTTTTTTATGCTCTTTAAAATTGTTCCTTAGCCAAATTTCTCTATCTCATTTAGTTTTTTAGGTAATAGACATTTTTTGAAAATTTTCGTGAAACCCTTTAAAAAAACTATTAAAAAATGGGCATATGCTTACTCGACATTTTTTTATGCATTTTGCCCATAGAATCCGCCAGTTTCGTTATGACAATCAATCCCGGGTCCATCTGTATATATTTGTATTCTAATTTCAAGCAGCTTTTATTTGATACCCCACTAAAATTTTGGGCGCATTTCGAATTTGCGCACACAAAATTGGGAATACCCTCTCGGAATTTCCATCACCCCACAATAAGATATAAGCATGATTTACTTCGAAATTTTAGGACTAGCTGTTATACAGTGGTAGTGGGGGGAAACATTTTTTGGGGGTATAGTTAAACTTATTAAACCAATAAAGAATGCATAATTTAAAAAAGCATATGTATATATATCTGTAACCTACTTTTCAGCAGCTTTCATATTACCCCACACGAAAATTAAAAACGATATAAATTTTTGAGTTTACCACTTTTTTGAAAATTGTGCATGCGCATATTTAATTTTTAACTTCTGAATATTTGTCCTGTGGTTGGGTCAAACCAGTGTTTCAAATTTCTGCACTTTAGCTTAAACGGTTCGGGCCCTATGAAACAAATAGCGACGGACAGACGGACACATCACCCTCATCATAGTGGTTTCGAGAAGTATCTACGAAACCCTTAAAAAAATGTATGTGAAGCAGAGGTTCTGAGAGAATTCAGATACAAACTAACCAAAAACACAACTATCAAATTTTTACATTTTTACAACTTGAATAATGGTCAACCTCTGCTCTTGGATAAATGAAAATGTATCACCATTTATTATACAGGGTGTTTCACGATAAATGTTACAAACTTCAGGAGGTGGTTCTACACCCCAAAAGCAACAAAAAATTTCCTCTTGACCACTGTCCGATTCTCAAGTATAAGGGAGATATTTTGGGTTTTCTGGTTTTTCTGTAGAGGAGGAGTTTTCTTAATAAAAATTATCATATTTCCCAAACTGTTGGTCTTAAAGCAAATTTGAAAAAACCATTGAAAAGCTCATTAAATTTCCATGAGGAATACAAACCTTAAAAGTTTCTAAACACATTTCTAACAATGCCAAAACAGTCTCCTTACCATATGATATAATGGAAGGTAAATGTTAGGTTATACCTCATAGTTACCAGGTCCTCGTCCGTAATTTTAATTCAATTAATTTATTATGTTATTTGTATTCGTTTTATTGTTATATGTTAAATTTATTAATGCTGAAGTTTCGAGGAAGTGTTGAGAGTAGTATGTAAATAAGACAAATCCAATTCGATTGGAGGATATCAGACGTTTTTATCTCACCTATGTGAAACCTTTATACAGCTTTTACCGGTATGTTTTTTGTATAATAAAATTAAAATACTAAAATGTAGATACTCATATCAGCTATTTTATAGTATTGTTCTCGATCTGATGTCTTGATATTATGATGTTACAGGCACGAATATGCCTCGGAGAGGCGAAATATAGCCGTTTTAGATGAATATCGTTTAAACATTTCTTTATTACCCTTACCGACCCACACCTCAACAAACTTGATACTAAAAAGGGACAAACTAACAATCTACGTCAAAACAATCGCAAATGGGAAAAAATTTAAGTTACTGAAATTCGGAAAATGTTATTTGTGTCTGCCGCAAAAACAATTCTTTAGCCTTAGCCTGGCAAATTTCTCCAAAAACTTCTCCTTTTAATAAGCTTTCTGACGGTGTACTCAACTTTGTGATTCCGTAAAAAATTGGTAGAGAAATTCAAGTTAGAACGCGAAAAAACAGGATAGAAGGGGGTAGAGGAGGGTGACAAACCAGCAATCCACACGCATTTCCCGCGATAACTTTCGAACGTTTTGAGCTGGAGATTCCAAATTTGACTAAAAAAAAGCCAAAAAAACCACCGACTTTGTTGGCCAGGGAAATTGGTTTAGTGGTGTTTTTAATGGTGTAATTATTGGACCATTTTTGGGACTTGTACGGACTCTAGGAGGGAATGACTATTTACGTTTCCTTCAAAATGAACTGCATGGACTCCTTGAGGACTTATACCATTACAAGACAGATGGCAATTGATTTTTTATCATGATGTGGCACCACCTACTTTTAGTAAGCAGTGAGAGATCATTTAAAAGAAACAGGGTGGTAGACTTGTTCCTTGGAAAATTTCCACACATAAAGATCCAAAGGATTTTGGTCTGGTGATCTTGAGGGTCAGGGAATAGTTCCATCTTTACCAACCCAACAAGTGAAAGTTTCATTTAAATGATCTCTCACTGCTCTACTAAAAGTAGGTGCTGCCCCATCATGATAAAAAATCAATCACCGTCTTTCTTTATGTAATGTTTCAAATGATTTAAAATTTCTTCATTAAATTAATGAAGAAACTCCATTTTTTTTAAGATAGGTTTAAATAAAAATATTTATTGATAATAATTTCATTTTAATATTTATAATATAACACCGAATTCTTAACCGAAAACCTTTTTTCATGTTTTACAATTTGTTTTCGCGACCCAGCAAAATGTTTCTACGACCCGGTGCCGGGTGGCGACCCACACTTTGGGAGACGCTGCGTTTGAGTCGCAACCCGGTGCCGGGTGGCGACCCACACTTTGGGAGACGCTGCGTTAGAGTATTATCCACTATGATTGAGTTGTATTCACTATTCACTCTCATCATGTTTTATTTACTATGATGAAGTTTTATTCACTACTTTTGAGTATTATTGAGTTGAGTATAACTTGAGTTTTGAGTATGACTGAGTTGTATTCACTATGATTTAGTTTTACAAAATCTCGATAGAAACTACTATATTTTAACGCTTAACTACCCTTGAATTCACCTTCACGTTCAATATTCAGGTAAAATTAAAAAAATAAAAAAACTTTTTTTCTATGAAACATAATTATTTTATACAGTTGTACATATATTAACATGCAACATACTTTCATCACATTATCGAAATGATCCTACACGTTTCTAAAAAATACGCTGCGATTTGTTTTGGTTTCTTCGAGTGAATAAAAAGTTTATAGATACATAGATCATTTCCATTTACAAGCTTAGACAATTAGTAACATTCAATTAATTATATCAAATATAATAATAATAATAATAATAATAACATGACAGATATAATACAAAGATTTAAAATTAACATTTAAAAGTTATATATATAAATAAATATGTACAAATTAAATTAAGTGCGAAGTCAAACATTTATTTTTTAAATTAAAATAAGTGTTTAAACAGACAAAAAGATCATTTATTTTTTGACACAAAATGATAAAATTTAAGATCATTAATTTACTATTTTACTTTAAATAGTATAATCAAACTTTTACATTGAAAAAAATATATATATTTCATAGAATCACACTTAAGTTATTATATTAAATAAGGTACTTTTTTAGTTTATTATACCCCTATTAATTTTATAATATGAATGGATATATTTATTTATACATTCCTTTGTCTAAATAACTATTAAGACAAAGGGATGTTTAGTCCAATGATCTTTGGGACAAAGATCATTGTCAAAACAGAAGTGTGATATTCCTTTGTCCTAAAGATCATTGGACTAAACATCCCTTTGCCTTAATAGATATTTAGACAAAGGGATGTATAAATTATTACATATATCCATACATTTCTTTGTCCTAATAACATATATTAGGATGTTTAGTCCAATGATCTAGTGGAGGACAATGGAATATCACACTTTCGCTTTTATTTGGGGAGTAACAGTCTAAAGAATTGCCTATATATAATATATATATATATATATATATATATATATATATATATATATATATATATATATATATATATATATATATATATATATATATATATATACAGAGTTATCCGCTATAAACTGGTGGATTCTATGGGTCAAATGCAACAAAAAAGGTCGAGTAAGCAAATGCCCATTTCTCAATAGTTCTCGAGTTATCGATATCCTTACAATTCTCAAATACTACGCTTTTTATCAGAATAAATCTTGAAGCAAAACTTGTAGAGAATCGAATTAGACTAATTCTAGCTCTTTATATTAAAATCCTTCAGGAATTAGAGTGTTAATGGAGATCATTATAATGGACTGACTAATAATAACATAATTGGGACCTAGAACTTTCGCTAAAAATCAGTGGATCTTTGTAGAAGAAATAAATCGATATCTCGAGAACTATTGAGAAATGGGCTTATGCATACTCGAAATTTTCTGTTATATTTGACCCATAAAATTCACCAGTTTCGTTATGACATTTTATCGCGGGTCACCCTGTACATATATAATATATTTTATTTTATAATACACAATTTTATTTTTTTTTATTTACTTGGATATTTTTTTGTTGTTGAAAATTTGCCATTAATTACAAAAGAAAATTATATATTTTTGAGCTTAATCGGTTTGAATGTATTAGCTGTAAGAATAGTTTTCAAAAATCCAAAATCATATTTCCTATTTATTTAGGTACTTACCAGCGTTCATCTTATTTTTGGTACATCGATTTACACAATTTTTGATTAAAATTTATTATTGTTATAACATTATCTATCGGCGTTTATTTTAAACGACTTCATTGGTTGTTTAGAGATTTTTTAATATAATGACATTTATGTCCTCTCTATCCTGGTTACATGATATTTTATAATTTATTTATATCTGCAGCATCTCCTAATGTTAATTATATTCATAGCCTTTTTTTATATTCACAGGGTCCCCACAAAAAGTTTATTCACATTTTGGAACTTATATTATTTTACTTTATTATTTTTCAATGGAGAGTTTAAAACAAAAGATGATCAGTAAGAAATTAGACTAAATTAAATTTCGAACTAATGAAAATAGGTTTATTAAATTATTTCTAGATGGATTAATAGTAATAATAACTATCTATATTAAACGTTTATAGCTCATAATTTACTCAAAATAAATAATAATAAAAAAAATATAAAATATAATTATGAAGAAACATATTTTACAACTTATTTAAATTATATATATATATATATTTTTTTACAAATTGTGCTTTTTTACAAATTGCCACTTAGGAATATAAGATTTGATTTAGCTTTAACATAAGTTTTAAAAAAAATATAAACCCAAAAAGTTTCGATTAACAAATAACTTTCTGCCATTATACAAATTGACTATTGTTTGAAATTGAATTTTACTTATTTGATACTTTTATGACGACATAACCGTGGTAGTTAGTACGTTAATGATATTTTTGAAAGATTAGTCTCTTGGAATCGTGAGAGGAAATATTATCCGAACCTTCTGGGAATCTAGCCTTTGCCTTCAGGAAGAAGCTTTAGAGATCTAGTACTAAATTGTGCACTCGTCACTTTGTCGAGCCAGGAACCATCAACAAATGTTACAATAATGTCCATGCTTGTTGGTGAAATTGTATGTCATATTGTGTCGCTATTTACTCTTATCAATGCGAGAAAAAGTATAAACTTATCTTTTTTTTTATTTGAAGTGTTATTGAAATTGTCATATTTCCCAAAATACTCGTAGTTTAACTACTGTAACATTTTAAAGTAGATTAATTCTTCTATAATCCACAATTGATAAAAATATAATGTTTTTACAATTTTTATTTTACTCATCAATTTCTTTTCGAACTTTAGCGATAGAATTTATCGATCAGGAGTCGAATCGGTTGGGGTTAATGAGCTCCATAAACTGGCTTCAAAGAACATGATCTGATGGGGAGACAAGTTATCTGCGATCTGATGGGGAGACAAGTTATCTGCGATCTTATGAGGAGACAAGTTATCTGCGATCTTATGAGGAGACAAGTTATCTGCGATCTTATGAGGAGACAAGTTATCTGCGATCTGATCATCGAGCAACTCGATTTGATTAAGTGATACTCATTCCATCGACGAATATCCCATCACCGCTGATGTTTCCATCTCTTCTTCACTTCCACTACGTCCTTCTTTCATTGCGGCCAATCTTTGGTGTTGAACTTCCAAATGTTGTTTCCTCCATTTTATTCTTCTGTTTTGAAACCACACCTTCACCTGAAAAATTAGTATTGTTTTGGTTTTTTTGACTGCTGAAGGAGCTGTAGATTCGCATTTTGTAAATTAAACGATGTTCATGTGAAAATCACTTAATACTTACGAAATGAAATGAAAACTAAAACGATTTTAATCTAAGGTATATTAGGTGTATATGTCCAACAAGGTTACTTAATTCATCGACTGCTTTTATTGCTTTGAAAAAGCCCAAATCTTGGCAATATTAAACCTATTGTGAAGATCATTTTCGATAACCGTGTTTGTGATTTGGATCATTAGAAATTCCCAAGGATGTTAAATTATAAGAGGATGGAGCAATGTGGAAAAAAGTGACTCCATCAAGATGCAAAGAACACGGACCACCAGTGGAACACAATACTTTCCTCTTGCTTATAGGTTACCAATAAAAACCAGCGGAGGGGTGATGGTTATCAATAATCATACGCAGGCATTTATTTCGTACTTTTTGGTAGATTCTGCTTTATTTTACTCATGCTTCATGCAGCCCTTTATTATACGCTGCTCTTGACAACGAGAAATATTATGCACAATTGTTATTAATAAAACAAAAGCCTCATAGCATTTCTTCAAACAGAAGGCCTTCATAAAAATTGAAACTCAATAATTTTGTTGTCAATAAAACCTTCTACTGCAATAAAAATACCATCTATTAATATAATTGAAGTTATAACAACAGAGAGTTATCAAGTGTAATAAATAAATAAATAAAACGACACAAATTAAATATTTTATCAAAAATTATAAATATAAGTAAACAAAATCAGTTTATAACCTGATTAAAGATAAACATATAAATAAACAAGCCGATCTAAAGTTGTGAGCATGCAAAATACGATTTTTTCTCCAATTTCTCTAATTTCCATGTGGTCTCTATTTTGTCCTGAAACCCTACTTAATGTTCCATCTTCTTTATTTAACATCCTTGACAATTTCATTGTAAGACTTGCAAGTTCATAATTATTAACTTCAATATTTTACAATCATACATGTGTTTCTAGACTTTTCTTGTTGCTTAGTCAATTAGTTAAATGAACCTTGGTGTACAGTGCTACAAAAGACTTTATAAGTAATGAGAAAATACCTGTGCTTCGGTTAGTCTTAACGCATGTGCCAAGTAGAGCCTCTCTGGTCCTACCATGTATTGCTGCCTTTCAAACTCCGCCTCCAACCTCTCAAGCTGTTCCGCCGTGAATATAGTCCTTACCCTTTTACATTTGACTCCTTTTCTTCCTCCTCCGTCGCAGGTTTCTGTGAATTACAATTAATGTCTTAGAGTCTAGTTATATAGTATGGGTTTAACGATTATATATATATAATAATAATATAATTTGTATATTTAGTAAAAGAACAAAATAAAAACATAATATATCATACGAAACATGTCGCCATGGTCATACGACCGTCAGGCTGAGTTCCTTTTTTTAAAAGAAAAATAAAATAAAATAATGTCTCTTTTTTTATAAATATTTAAACTAGGTATCGCGTGGCTCTATCATTGAAATGAGCATATAGTAATAAATATGTATTGAATATTGAAGAAATAGATAATCATGAATCATGATGAGTTGATAGATACTGGGCATATTAATAGTACAGCGGCTAGTAGTAAGGGCACCACCCCGGATTCTTACTATTCCTCTAACCACACATCTCCTTTTCAATTAATTTTAAAACGTATCTCTTTGATACAAAAAAAACTGCTGCATGTATCAAATTGAAATTTTGCCTGCCTGTTTCAACTGTGCATTAGATGGTGTATATGAAGTTTTATTAAAATCGTTACGTTAGAACGTAAGATATCGGTAAGAGGTTGTTTTCTCTATTATAAACGTTTAGGCCCGCTTTAATAGTTTTAGCGATCTTTATTAATTCATAGCGGTGTCGCTGTTGATTTTAATAAAAAACAATATTTGAAAAAAATGTTCGTCTCATCGAATAGATGATGATATAGAATCTTTTCCCGTCCTGAAATTCCAATTTAATTTTTGAACCTCTCGTTTACGCGACCGTTGCGCGCGAACACTTGGACGGATCACGCTGTCCAACGAACTTAACCTGAGTATAAGTAAGAGGTCATGTATACCAAATTGCAACTAAATCGGTTAACTTTTACTCAAGTTATCGTCACACGCGTAAACGTTACTGACAGACAAGATACATAGTTTGTTGAATGTAAGAAGCTCGCTTACACTCGCTTCAATAATAAATGAAGTACAACGCATATATAAATCATAATAATTTTAACAATAATAAACAACAAAAACAAAACTACTACAGGAAAACCTGACTTAACGGAATCGTTGGGTTAGGGAGAATTTTTTCCGTTTTGACAGGTTTCCGTTTTATATATATATATATATATATATATATATATATATATATATATATATATATATATATATATATATATATATATATATATATATATATACATACATACAGGGTGGTCCAAAAGTCTCCCCCCCCCCCTCTTAACTTTTGAACGGTTTGAGATAAATTAATGAAACTTGGGGGATCTCTACCATGCAAAGGGAAGTTTTTTTTCATGCAATCACCCACTAGGGGCAACCACCCACTTTGCCCCCAGGCCACCCAACTTCAAAATTTCAAATTGGTGTGTATATTTTTGATAGCATATTTGGATTCTACGGTTAAAAATAATAAACTTTTACTTGAAACTTTTTTTCTATTTACAATATTTTGCCCCCTATAGGTGGGAAAAGATAGCAAAATTACCCTTCCGACAGTACGTTGTAAAATCTAAACGGTTTGTGATAAATTAATGAAACTTAGGGGATCCGTACCATGTGGGGAGTTGGTTTTCATGCAACCGCGCAGTAGGGGCAACCTCCCATTTTGCCCCCAGACCACCAAACTTCAAAATTTTGACCTGAAATGTATATTTTTAAAGCAGATTTAGATTCTACGACAAAAAATACAAATATTTTTCTTTAATCTTTTTTTTCTATCTCCAATATTTTGCCCCAAATGGTAGATTTCAGCGCCTGGGGGGCAAAATGGTGGTTGCCTCTAGTACGCGAGTGGAAGATTGCACACTTCCCTTTACATGGTACAGATCCCCCAAGTTCCATTACTTTATTTCAAACCTTTTAGATTTTATAACGATCTAAGTGTTATTTTTTTACTATTTCGGAAGGGTTATTTTGCTATCTTTGCCCTCCTGTAGGGGGAAAAATATTGGAAATAGAAAAAATAGTTTCAATTAAAAGTTTATTATTTTTCACCGTAGAATCCAAATATGCAATCAAAAATATACACTCCAATTTGAAATTTTGAAGTTTGGTGGCCTGGGGGCAAAGTGGGTGGTTGCCCCTAGTGGGTGATTGCATGAAAACAAACTTCCCTTTGCATGGTAGAGATCCCCCAAGTTTCATTAATGTATCTCAAACCGTTCAAAAGTTAAGAGGGGGGGGGGAGACTTTTGGACCACCCTGTATACATATACTATAGACATAGACTGACAATTCGGGTTTTCTAGCTTTAGTTTGGAGCCTTTTGAAAAATATTAAATATTTTATATTTATTAGACCTCAGTACTGAGTGTAATCTATTCCTTGTGGTACTTCTTTAGACTGTTACTCCCCTTATAAAAACAAGAAGACAGTAACAATCAAAAGAAGGTGTACTGAATCTTTTAGAGTTTTACTCCCCTTATAAAAGCAGAAGTGTGATATTCCTTTGTCTCAAAGTACATTGGACTAAAAATCCCTTTGTCTTAATAGTTATTTAGCAAAAGGAATATATATATTTCTATTTTATATTCTAAAAAAACATAGGGGAGTAACAAACTAAAGACGTACCTTTCTTGTTCTTCATTGCTCCTTAAATAAATACCAACCCTACTTCTGTAAAAGTTTACAAAAATAAACAGAAACTTAATATAATAAATTGAGCTATAATAAATTGAATTTATTGTTTCCAGTCACTTTATTTATTTATATTTATATAATATTTATATAAGGTATAATTGTGTTATTACAGTTTGAGCCAAATGAGTTTTAGTGCGTATACAGCGCGGGAAAGTCAAATAAATGGGGTGGGGAGCCAAGGAATACTTAGGACTTTAAAATCCTGAGTTCTACTCTTAAAATCCTGATCAATTACACTCTAAAACTCATTTGGCTCAAACTGTACGTTTTTTGCGGTTAGTAGATATTAGGGATTAGTTTATTACTTATTAAATGGTTGATTTTAAGTTTAGATATCATGATATTTATCATTTTTGGCTGTTAATTTACGGTTATGTTTTATAGGTTATGTTATAGGTTATGTTTTAGAAATTGTTTGATAAAATTCATGTTTGTTAACAATTGATTTTTATTATTTAAGAGTAAATTTTCAATGGTTTTAAAAAGACCTGTAGTAGTAATTAGGTTTGTTAAAAGGCTTCGAATATCGCGTTAGGGAACACCGAGGTAAATGATTCCAGTTAACTTAATAGGACGGAATAGAATGGCTTGGTGGTAGAAAAGCGGCCGTGCGTCAAGCCGCAGTTCCTGGCATCCTCAGCTTCCCCCGATTCTTTCTCTGGTGAAGCCCTACGTGAAATGGTCAAGGCGGTATTTGGATCTGGACGAGGTATCACATCGCACGGTCTCTATATCCGGACTCTACGCATCTACACATCACGACATCGTACGACAATAGGATCTGAAGCGAACAATGAATAAAACGAATCTAACTATAGTCGGAGAAGATGCAGCCGAGAAAGGCTAGGATCTTATTACAGAACCGGTTGAGTCGAATGCCTACAACATCCTGACTACCATTAAAAAAAAAAATAGTCAAAGATTGTTGCAAAAGTTTAATTTGAAATCAAGTCTGGGAATAATACAGCATTACATACTTTATAGACGTTGAAATAGACCTAAATTATACGAACTGATCAGGTATCTTCGAGTAAAAGTCGTATTCTGTTAAGGAAGATTTTATTTAAGTTAAAACACTTAAATTAATTATATTAGATAATATAAGATATTCAAATTTATAATATAATTTATTCTATAATTTGTTTTTTGATAAATTTCTAATTAGGTTTGAATTGCATTGACTGTAGCACCCCTACAAAACTGAAGGGGTGCCGAAACTATAATTTCTAATGTCGATATATTCTCACGGTTTTAAAAAATTACAATACTGTAAATGCTTTAAGCGGTATCTGCTATTAAAATCAAATAAAATTTCCATCGGTTCCACGAGGGGTCAAGCTGTGTAACCTACAGATGTCTTCAATGTCACCCTTGGAAAAGAAAAACCCATTATATCTGTTTATATTGAATGGATTGGTATTATTTGCATAATACGGTGTGGATGGGTTAGAAGGGAGTTTCTATGGCACATGCCTACTGGAGCAGATTGTTCTAACCCTTTTAACACTCTAGCGCTACATCTTATTACAACTGAATTCAGACAGGACAAATTGCATTGCCGCCCTATTAAATGACTTCGGTTATAAATCATTCTGATCCCGGTTATTTTCAAATAGGGTCTGTTGAAGAAAAAGGTCCGTGTCATTATTAAAATGAGGGGGAGGTCGATACATTATTGTCAAGAGGGGACTCTTGACAATAGAGCACGGAGCATCGATGACCGCAGCCTCGTCAAATTAGCGAGTCGACTATAAAAAATCGACCTTCTTGTAAAAGAAGATAACCGGACAATAGTCGAGTAATAAAAGGGACCGAAAGCGGACTAAGGTCTCCTCACCCTACTACACAGGGTTAAATGACACGAAAAATTATAATTAATCGCCTGCTAAAAAAGTGTCGGTCGTTGGAAGCAGTGAGGCTATGAAGAGAAAGGGTTATTAAAAGCAGAAGCAGTTTGTTTAGCAACCGCCGGCCAATAAACAACCGCAACATTTCTATTACCAGATACAATAACCCTACTTACAATGCCTATCTATTTCCCCTTCACAATTAATTAGTAGTCCCCTGAATATGTGGGACATTTACCACTTTTAAATCTATACTCAGACATTTTCTCTTGGATACTTAAAACAAAATGATATTATGAAACTCATCCACTCTATACTAAAAAAAGACGGTGAAGCTAATGCCAAACATCGAGGGCTTTAATGGAAAAACCAACAAACATAGATTTAATTAACACAGTTTATTCAAGGTCAAATTGATTTATTAGCTGACCTCAATCGAGCGAATTTTTAAGACGGGGCCACGGATTTTGAGAAATCCACAGACCCTTTCTGTGCATTAGTGAAAATCCAACGACGAGGCTGTTGGATTTTGGTATCTGCGGATGTCGTATCCACCGATCCAGTCTCCCGTTGTCAATAAACATGGTTTACTATATTGTCTGCTGATTTTACTTATCCAAATTTATTTTACTCTCCTTTTTGTTCTTTTATTAATTCATTTCAAACATGGTAAAGGATAATGTTCATATTGAGCATCCAATTGAATTGTACAGCCAACATCCTTATATGTGGAAGCCCAAGCATAAGTATCACAATAACAAGAATATTAAAAATTAGGCCGACAAATTCAAACAAAACTTTATCTTCTTACTGAATTTTAATCCTTTAATATCTAATTTAATTTATTTATTATTAAGCATATTTAAAATGTGTTTAACAGGTTATCTCATTTTCGATTGTCAGAAAAAATAAATTTATTTTTATCTATATCTCGGAAACTCAATGTTTAATTCGGGAAAAAGACTTATATCGTCCAGTTTTCTTATTTGTTCTTGTTTTTGGACTACATTATAGAATTTTTTCATCGAAAGCGTTTTATTACCGTTGATTCTTTTTTTTCAGAATTTAGGAGGGACAGCGGACGCAAATTTAGAGCTAATATTAATTTCGCCTTGTGGTGCGATTTGATTGAGCAAATATCATTGAAATCGGTCTAGAAGTTTAGACATGCGTTTGCACAGACTTATGACAAACATTTTTTAAAAACCACTTTTATGGACTCAAGGGACCTTTAAACCTGTAAATCCATCAAAATTTACAGTAAGTTAATTTAGAGAAAGTAAATTTTCTTTATTTTCATCTGATATAAAATGACAGTATATAATATAATAAAAGAGTAAAGTTGTACACAATATAGGTATAATATTAACTATTATATAAAGTATAATAAATATAATTGTAGACAATTATATATAGGTATATAATATTATGAGTATAATATCAAAGACTGATGCACTGTACTTTACGTACCGATCAACAACTTGTTAGGTTATTACAAGACCACTTACTCAACCACTCGATGTGGTCATCAGTGTGTAACCTGTCTCATCTCTCTGGGATTCTGACTCACCAGATTTCTCAGTGTTTAGATTTAGGTTTTAGAAGGAGTTGCAAGTACGCTACCTCTCGGCTACCCTGGTCCCCATCATTATTAGTTTTTTGTTTTTTAATTGAAATGCACGCGAAATCACAATATTATTATTTTTTTGGTATCTTTTAGAGCAGCTGTTCCCAAACTGTGGTGCGTGGGATCATGTCCAGTGGTACGCGCCGCATAAATATTTACGGTTGTTAGGAGTGTATTCATTGCCTTATATACCTCAAAACCAAGTATTGAAACAGACTGTCCTGGATTTAAAACTCAGCCCCATGACGCGAGACATTGTTAGTTTGAGCCAATTATTGCAAGCACGTCCATTCCATTAACCTGCCTAACCACGTTGTTAGTTTGAGCCAATTATTGCGAGCACGTCCATTCCATTAACCTGCCTAACCACGTTGTTAGTTTGAGCCAATTATTGCAAGCACGTCCATTCCATTAACCTGCCTAACCACGTTGTTAGTTTGAGCCAATTATTGCAAGCACGTCCATTCCATTAACCTGCCTAACCACGTTGTTTATTCGCACGTATTCTTTCATTATGCTTTATAATTTTTTTTTTTTAAATACAATTTTTATTTTAAATCAAATTATAATTATCAATAACTACGGGAGACATACAGAGAGAAAAATAGACTCCCGCACCGGGACATGAACCACGGGTCCTCCTATTAATCCGTTACAGGTGTTCTTACCAACTGAGCTATACGGGAGAATAATTTTTCTCTGTCGTTATCGATTGGTAAGAGTGCCTGTAACGGATTAATAGGAGGACCCGTGGTTCAAGTCCCGGTGCGGGGTTCTATTTTTCTCTGTATGTCTCCCGTAGTTATTGATAATTATAATTTTATTTAAAGTAAAATTTAATCTTTCTTTAGTATGAATACTACCAAAAACTCAAAAACTTGAATACAATTTTTATTAATAGTCTATGTTCTATTCATGTTATTTTATGTTCTATTTGATGTTTTATCATGAATGTTTTTATTTATTTATTGTTTTTGTTTTTGTTTATTTGTTTAAAAAAAAAAAAAAAATACAATTTTTATTTAGTCCTTTTTAATATAACAATCATCCTCAAACACCTACTCTTTATACAGGGGATTGAAGGTAATAAAAATAATGATATAGTACTCTGGTCTGGTACAACTTAAATGAATTAATAAACAGGTCAAGTGTGAGCTGGTCAGCACACAGTGAGGGTCTGTAGGCAACCCTGTATAGTTTAAGTAGTACCCTATTGTTGGTGTTTTTTAAAATGCTAAAAAGCTTACTTTGAACTATCCTATGGGTCTGATATTCTCAAAACACATAAACAAACTTCCGATAAAGTATTTTTTTGCCACTGAACCGAACTATAACCATATAAATACATCGAAAATACCATAATTATAAAAAAGCGTATTTTGTCAATAAAAAATAGAATAATATTTTTTTCGAAATTTCCAAAAAGTGGTATCTTTACTTTTTGTCGAAGAATGTTCAGGAATTTTCCCTAATGGAATGGAAAAAATTTTCCGTGGGGAAGGCCCCCGGACCCTCGTTCTTCTGTAAAAACGCCCTGGTTGTTCCTGTATAAAACATCAGTGGTACATGGAAAAGTCAAGACATTAAGTGGTACACCACCAACAAAGTTTGGCAACCCCTGTTTTAGAGTACTGTAAAAGGCTATTTGACGCAGGCTTAAGTACTGTCATATTAATATTTCATTTAAGAGTTTGCCACTCTGTTTATTTGGCTTAAGGTAAAGCTCTCAAACTGTTTTCAACTTGAACGACGAAGTGTTTTTTTTTTATTTTCTAACGAAACAGATATTTTCGATTTTTTTTTATTTTTGTTTGAAGTATGGAATGTTAATCTAGCACGTAGGCTTTTGGGGTTGTAATTATAATGACAAGCTATTTCTCCTTCAATGACTGGATAAAACAGGATTTGAAGTCTACTATTACTGGAAGTATATTCAAGGTTAGTGAATCGTGATGTACTTGGTTCGACAGCAAGTTTAGTTTCTTATTGATTGCTACGAGTGCACCTCACTATGCCCTCCACCTTAAAATATAATTTCTGTGGAGAAAGCGAAGCGTTATTCGATCAATTAGAAATTTAGTCGATTGGAGGAAAGCACAAATAATTAACCATATAGAATATTAATCTAGCAAGTGGGCTTTTGGGGTATTTATTATAATGACAAATTATTTTCTTGCGATGACTAGGTAAAAAAGGATTTGAAGTCTACTATTACTGGTAGTATATTCAGGGTTAGTGAATCGTGATGTACTTGGTTCAACAGCAAGTTCAGTTTTTTTTATGGAGTTCTACTATAGTGCACGTCTCACTATGCCCTCCACCTTTAAATATAACTTCTGTGGAGGAAGCGAAGCGTTATTCGATCAATTAGTAATTTAGTCGATTGGAGGAAAACATAAAACAGTTCAACTGTGTTATAAGTTTATTTGATTAAATTTTAGGGTTCAGTTCGTTAGACAACGTAGTTCATAATCACGTACCTATACCGCTCGAGATATGAATGACGTTGCATCAATAAATAAAATTAAATTTAAGTTAACCGATATATCTGGTGATAGAATGGCAGGGAGGTGAGACATGTTTCACCCTGGTGATCCCCTGGTGATATCGAGAAGATGATTTAAGTTCCCTCAACCCTCCAAACGGACCAAATGGCAAATAACAAAGTAATGATCTGTAACTAGAAGGTAAATGAAAGTTCATTTTTCTTTATATTTTTAAATTAATTTTTCATGATATTTTCTGCATTACGCTGGCAGATAATCGTGGTATAGAATTGTACCTGACTTTTTCGTGAATAAGAAGATAATCAATGCGTAACAATTTTGTATATTGTTAAGAAAGACTGCTGAATTTTCATATTGTTTTTAGCTAGTAGAAAATAGCTTTTTTCCGTGGTAGGCTGTGAAATAGTAACTTGAGAGCCTAAAAAACATAGCTAAAATCCATTTTTTCATTACGTGGACTTAAAAAATCTTTTCATTACTCCTAGCTGTAAAGAAAAAATCTTTTACGTCCTAGGCACTAAAAGATTTTTTCTTTACGGCGGGTAGTTGTCAAAACTTCCGTTAGTAGTGCTGCAGTCTTTGTAGAAATGTTTCTAGTACGATAAAAATCCGCTAGATGTCAATGCGTTTTATTTATCTTTTCTTATAGTGTAACCTCATTTTAAGGTTTCTTTTTTTAGGTATGTACTAATATTTGTTATTATTATATATTGATTAGTGATTAATATTTAATGTTTTTTCATTGTCTGCTACCTCGGAAAAAATAGCATATGCTACGCGACTTTGAAGTGTTTTTTCTTTACCGCGGCAATTACATTTACTGTCGAGCGAAGCGAGACAGTAAATATTGCCAAGGTCTCTATTGCCAAGGACTCACTTCACAGCCTTGTAACATAATATACTATTATCTACTTGCGGCAGCAAAATGAGGCATTATTGAACTGATTTCGGGCAGAGAAATGTGATTTTACTGCCTAGGCGGTAAAATGAGGAAATAATTTGATGCCTAGGCAGCAAAATTTTTATTGTTATAATGTTGGCAATAACAGTTTATACTATATTATTATTATCTTAAAACATTATATATTATAGTTTAATAAGTAAAATTTAATAAATAAACGTTTTAATATTTAAATAATTTGTTTATATTTGTTAATTCCGTTAAATAAGTTCAATGAATAGTAGATCTTTAATTAAAAAAATCACTGGCCACACTGCAGCTTCATGTAAACATCCATATAATTATTATTATTGTTGAAGTCATTCTAGATAAGACTAGCTACTTTTCTTGATTTATCCTAGTTACTTCTTTTCTTTAAGCAGTAGAATATATCTTATAACTTTTAGTAGTTTGTTAGTAAAAATATAAATAAATATTTTATATTGCATGCATTATTCATTCAGAAGTTATGTATGTTATAAACGTGTGTTTTGTATTTTGTTGTTATAGCTTCAGTTTGCTATTCACAATTGTTATTATTCCCAAGCTTCATATTTGATTTCTTTATCAACATTAATTTTAGTTAATACTTATGTTAATATCTAATTAATATGACGCATAGTAATTAACTATGTTATATTAATAAAGATAGTATTTTAGCAGTTTCATTTTTCTGCCGCCCGTAGATAAAATATTGTATGCAACAAGGCAGCAAAGGAAACATTTCTGCCTCGTTTATTCATTCTTCGCCTCGGCAGTTAATTATCATAGCCTGTCCTCGCCTTCGGCTAGGAGGCTAATCTAATCAGAAAAATTCCATTTTGCTGCCTAGTTACATAAATAACTATTATAGGTAGAGTATTATAATACCTACTAGAATGTTACATCTAGTAGAGTATAATGCCTACTAGAGTATATTACCTACTAGATTATAATAAGTACTATAGTATAATACTTACTAGAATATTATAATACCTACTAGAGTACAATACCTACATGAATATGATAGCTATATTATGGACTCTTATTCGCATCAAACCTCTTTAACTCTACAAAGGAACAGATTATATCCTCATTATACCAATGAAAATTTTATTATTACAATAAAACATTTATAATAAAATTCGATATACTTCATTTTGTTTATTCTGAATTTAATGTTTTTAAAAAATTAAAATTTCATAATAAATTAAGCAAGTCTTAGTAAAAGCTAGCGTTGATTGTGAAACTGATGCTTACATCAGAAGATAAAACCACGTCCAGTTTTTAGGATTTAAAAATGTACTATAGTAAAATCAATTCTAAAAATAGAGGTGCCGGAACTATATTTATTAAATAAGCTAATTATTTGGTTTATAAGTTTTTGTTGTTTCTCTTTTTACATAAAAAAATATGAATATAGACATAACTACCACATTATAAATGACGATGAATTATGATGTTATTTACTCATTATAAATGAGCAGCCTCACAAATGTTTTAATTAATAAATGTATTGTGTTTCTCTTAATATTTATACGTTTTTTGCAATTCTGAACCACTTTTCTAAATAATATTTTTCGATAACATCAAAAATAAGGGTAGTTTACTCTTTGTCGTATTTTAAAGTTTTCAAAAAACAGAACATTCTGTAAACAAAATCAAGAAAATTTTATCATTTTTAGAAGTTTAAGAACAAGCAGGAGTTTTTATGAATGAATTTTTTTCGAAGACCCAAAAATAAGAAAATATGTCCTCTCGGATACTCTATCTTGGGACACACTGTATATTGGTAAACACATAAATCTAAGCTATTTTATTTAACAATGTTCCTTATTATATATTTATCATAGACTGCTTTATAGGCTTATAAGGATAAAGGTTATTAAATCTTGTAGACTTTGCAAAATAAATCTCATCTAAGATTGCAATAACTTCGGACCATTTCTTACCAATTTTGAAGATGTTTTTTAATTATCTTTTCTATTTTAATCTAAGCTATATGTAACAATGTATTTTTTTTTTTTTTTTTTTTTTTTTTTTTTTGTTATTGATAGTTTTATAGACTTTCCGAAGTTAAAGGCTAATGTGAATCTATAATGTTTCGAAATAAAAATAAAATAAAATCTCATATAAGTTTGAATTAATTTCAAACTGATTTTGGAGATTTTTTTAAAACATATTCGAAGATATAAGATATTATTTCAGAATATTGTGGTTAGTTTTTATCTGATCAACTTCTGTTATAAGAATGAAGAACAGTAAAAATTGAATCTTCCAAGCTTTTAAAATTTAAGATAGCATTTATAATAAAAATATGAACAGTAATTATTAAAGAAAAAAAAATCAAAATAAATTGATTTAAAATAATAATAATAATAACGAAGACAAATAAAATTAAGCATTTTTTTATATTTTTTTTTTTACCTGCCATAATACTATATTTTTATAGGTAAAAAAATTGTATAAGTAAAAAAAAATCAATTTTATAAAAATGTATCATCAATCATCACCAACAATTTCAATATTTCTTATATTTCTTCAAACTTCACTTTCAAAATATAATACAATAAAATTCGAAAATAATCAATTCAAACATAGCATATTTATTTATTTAAAAAAAAATATAAAATTGGATAATTGCTTAAAATAAAGTTATATACTTATTGGAAGAACTTAACTTTAATTTTAATTGGTGTGAATTATTATTATTTATTTTTAAATATAATTTATTTTTGAACGAATTCTAATGTTTTAGATTATATAAATTCAATTTAACTTTAATAGTTTTATAATTCTAATTATTATTATTTTTTTTTTTTTTTCATAATAAATTATATTAAATCAGTATAAAATTTGTATTTCTTGTTTTAATTAATACATTAGAAAAAAAAAAAAAAAAAAAAAATAGAATAGTTAATGTTTATTATGTAGGTAGGTATGTGCTGAGAGAATGGATATTTCCGGGCAAGGTAATAGCACTGCAGTAAGTCCCGCCGGCGGGACAATCCATTGCTTTATCAATAATTTGTATTATTTAGTATTTTACAATTTTTTTTAAAAAATAATTTTTTGATTATTTATTATTAATTATATTTTTTATTTAAAGGAAAAACAACCAAATAAAATCAACTGAGTTTAGAGTCCATTAACTATTATTAGTCAATTTGTAGTCATTTGGGTTATTTTCACTTAATACTATTATAATCATCAAAATATAGTATTTTATTATTATTATTTTATATTACAACTACTATATTACAAATAATAAACTATGTGGATTTCATGAAGATTGAGAAGAGCGAAGATCAGTCAAAATATGAAGATTTATCACCATTCTTGAAAAATACATACACAAGAATGGTTGTTTAATCACCGAAATGTCTTCTTCATTATTCTTGTTTATACCTTGAAGAAGATATAAACAAGAATGGGGTTTTACAATCACCATTCTTGTTTATTCCTTGAAGAAGTTAATATATTACTCCGAAACGTCGATAATTCTTCTATTTTGATTTGTATAACATTATAATAATGTGTATATATATATTATTATAATAAGGCGATGATATATATATATATATATATATATATATATATATATATATATATATATATATATATATATATATATATATATATATATATATATATATAACGGTTCAAAGCCATTTGCTTCTTTATTAGTTAATGTTTTAGTCTAAACTTTTCTTTCATAAAAATCTCTAATTATTATTATATCATTATATTCTTTTAATTTGCTTAATTCTACAAAAACTAATTAATTTACAGTTATAATTAATTTAAATGACTACTATACTTTGATTTTAGGGTAATTAATAATTCATTCAATTAGGTCTTTCATTGAAGTCCTTTTATTCGTATTAAATTAGGGTCGATGCACATTAATTCATTAGTTTTAATTTTATATTAGGGTCATTTATTAATAAGTCAAAACGTGCTTAGCAATGTTTGAATGTGTGAATTTTTTAGATACATTTATAATAATGATACTAAATACATTGGTATACTCAAAGGATTTTTTTTATATAGTAAGTGCTTTTATTATTGTTTATGGGTTACATTATTTTAAGGTGACATAAAACACCAGATATGTAAGTAATTTTGAAGTAGGTTAGTCAATACCGGATCAGAATTGGATGCATGTTTAGATATTTTAACAAATTATTTGTGAGTGACCATTTCTATTATATACTCTTTAAAAATAAGGTTCTAAATTTAACAATAATTTTTCTTTTTAATTTTGTACATCAAAGTCTGATTCAATGAGATATTATACAGATATCTAACTAACACTGTGCTTAGATATCTGTATATCGTGTTATGATTGTAGTGTAGAACTAGTGCTATTATACAGATAGCTAACTTACACTGTGCTACTGTTATGATTGTAGTGTGGAACTACACAGTACCATTATACAGAGATGTCTAACACTGGATTATTGTTATGAATGTAGTGTGGAACTAGAAGTATTATACAGATATCTAAACATTGTGCTTCTGTTATGAATGTAGTATATTACATTAAGTGATATTATTATACAGGTATATAAGTCTGTTTTCCAATTGTATACATTTTATTATAAAATTATTACTTATTTATTTCTTATATATTATATAATGCCCAGCAACAAGGTACTTTTTATCTAGGATATAATGATAGATAGATTAAATGATGTATTGAGATAGATTTATTGATGTTATTTTTTTATTATTTAATATTAGCGAGGCAAGACTTTCCTATGAACACTTTGATTTTTTAACATAAAATTAAGTGTTTATTAATAATAGAGTGCTGAACTATACTGATGAGGTAAAATATTGTATTTTAAACCCGTGAGGGGTAATCTAGTAATAGTCAAGATAGACTACCATCTAATAAGCTTATAGATTTATTTAGATGATAGTATATATACCGTATAATTCTGAAGAAAGTTTTTAGGCTTATTATGTTTAAATCTGTGACCTTTCTACATAAATTTATAATATAATGATACTTCATTTATAGCTTCTCAAAATTTTTCTTCTATAATAAGTGCTTTTATTATTGTTATAGTTATATTATTGTAGGTTTAAGCGCGCCCGGTTTAGGCCACCTTTTTTTATTAATCTTCAAGCTATGTTTTAATTTTTTAGGGTCATTTAAAGCACATATAATTGGTTTTGAATTAACTCAAACCTGGCTCAGAATTGGATATTTGAGCTAAATTTCAAGTTTGTCCTTTTATATAAATCTAGGTATAGGTATTTTTTAAAATTTTGATTGCGATTATTTGTGAGTGGATGTATCTATGCTCTCTTTGTTATACATACTTTAAAAATTCTATGCATACCAATAGTTATATACAATTGAAAATGACAAAATATTATCTAATGAGCTCGTAGATCCATTTGGATGTATTTGAGTAATGAGTGATACTAAATATTATCTAAATTGCTTGGAGATTGCTAAGCCGGTTTTTAATGTAGGTATACAGTTGTAATCTAATGGATATATTATGTACTAATATATGTATGTAAATGGTATTTTTTGTGCCAAGGATATTTGATTTATAAATACGCGAAGAACCGATAAGAAAGTTTGTATGTTGAATTCTGATAAAACTAAGTCAAATTTGTAAGTTATAAAAGTAGAAGGGGAAGGATTTACCTGTGTTATTAGTGGAGTAGTCGATGGCTGAATTAGAAGTTCCGAGAATAGCATCGATAGTAAAAGATTTGTTGTTAGTCGGATGTGATAAAAATCGGGGCAAGTACGGAGACGTGTGGGCGGCCGGGTGATCCATGACGGACTGCGAACCCAAGTGCTGTGGGGCCTGGAGGAGGCAGATGCTTCGAGGCTCCGCCTCCAGTACCGCCCCCCATCTAATTTACTCCTCCATTACGGGTACAAATCTCTATTACCCCCAGATAGGCTAATCTCGGCTCTCTCTCACCCTGTCTTTACAATCTTCCGCCGCACAGAGAGAGCTCTGGCATCGATTTCCTCTCCGGCATTCCAGAGCTGCCTGTCACGACCTAATTCCCTTATTACCGAGCCCTTCAGACGCCTTTCTCGCCTTTTCTCGTCGAGGAAAAATCAGGGATTCGGAGTATTCGTCGGTGATTTCCTTTTGTCAAATTATGGGCGATAGTTTGATCTGCCAATAAGGGTTTAAACAAGAACGTCTCGAGTACAGCTCCTTGCTTACTATCTGGTATTCCTTTATTCCCTGGTTTAGCGTTTATTAGTTCTCCTTTGTCACCAGCTCTTTACTATCTCTTAAGTTTTGATAAATCGATTTCTGCAGCTGCAGCGGTAACAACGTGTTTGTTTGAGCAGCTGCTTAAACTTTAGTTGTGCTAGTAGTGTGACATTATAATGAAGTTCGTCGGTGTACACTTAATTTTGCAGATATGGTAGTCAATTAGTCAATTCTTATATGGTTAACTTTATCTCTGTATGAGCGTGCATCAACGCTAATACACTCTGACCCTAGTCCAACCACACCTAGATTTTCAATGAAATTCTCCGATGATCTAATTAACAAACCTTTCGTAATGATGAATGAAAATGTATATTCATTAGTATTTGCATCGGCACTAATGCACTCTGATCCTAGGCCAACCACACCAAGATTTCCAGTGAAATTGAATAACATTTTCTTATAATCTAATTAATAAACCTAGATAAATGATAAATGAAAATTTATATATTTATTAGTATTTGCATCGGCACTAATACACTTTCATCTTAGTCCAACCACTTCTAGATTTGATGAAATTCTTCGATAATCTAAATAATAAAACTTTTATTATGATGAATGAAAATTCATATTTTTTTTTTTTTTTTTTTTTTTTTTTTTCTTTAGGGTTTTAGTCCCGATCAACTGCCAGGGTTATTACAGGACGGGGGTTATCCGGCCACTTTACTCATCTAATCGATGAGATCATCAGTGTGAAACATGTCTTACCCCGCTGGGATTCGAACTCACAGCCGGGGTTTAGACCTTGGTTTCATTTTTGGTTCATTTGGTTAAATTTCAGAAAATTCATATTATTTGCATCAATGATAATTCACTTTGACTCTGATCCAACCAGCCCTAGATTTCCAGCCGATAATTATTATCAGTAAACTTTTCACAACCTCACTTTAAAACATTAAAATTTAATGATAAAGAATAAGGTTTTATCTTATGCGACATCCTGGAATGGTTCAGTTCATTGATGTAATAGTATATTATAGGGAACGGATTTGTATGCATTTATAAAAAATGTAAAATATGCACATATATATGCATTTACCCTTCATGAAATATGCAAATTTGGTAAATATGCAAATATAATTTCCATATTTTTCATATAAAAGTTTGAAAATAAGTTAAAAAAATAAAATAAAATAAGTACCTAATGGTAATTAAATTTATGTTCTTATTATTTTTTAGGGTCCGTAGGCAAAACCAAGGACCCTTATATTTTTCCGGTCGCCTGCTCTCACGGCTACACCTTTCGTCCGATCCCTTTGAAATTTGGCATGTATGTGTCTTGTACCTACCCACATATTTTAAAAATTTAGCGACTTAAAAATAATATTTTTCAAAAAAATTAGTGTAAAAAAACTTAGGGGTTAAAAAATATTAGGGGTTAAATATTTTTTTTTTTTCGACACCGTGAGGGGTATCATATGAAAGGGTACGTCGAGCTGATTACAAAAATATATAATTCTTTGATTATAACTTTGATAGGGCGAGCGTAGGCGAGTTCGAAGCGTGTGCGAAGTGTGTCGATGTATTTATATGGTTTTAGTCCGGTTCAGTGGCAAAAAAATACTTTATCGGAAGTTTGTTTATGTGTTTTGAGAATATCAGACTCATAGGATAGTTCAAAATAAGCTTTTTAGCATTTTAAATAGCACCATCAATAGGGTACTACTTAAACTATACATATACAGTGTGGTGGCCTACGGACCCTCGCTGTGTGCTGACTACGTTCTCAAAGACGTTCTCTTTGAGGAATTCAAATTTAAAGCAATGATGATTGAGAATTGATTTGAATTCATTCTGTACTCAACTTCTGTGAGGCACAAAACTACCTGTTCCATAACCCCCTATCTTCCTACACCTGTAATTCACAGCTCCTTCCAAGCCATATCCTCAAGTTAAGTCACTAAACAACATATAGCTTCCAACTCTCTTTGAAAAACAAAAAAAACAAAAAATTATGTAAATAAATGTATAATATTCCCTAAAACATGCAATCTTTGAGCTTTTATGAATCTGTCGTTACCATGATCAGGAGTTAGTTTGCCTAGTTCTCTGTTGCATCTGATCCTCCATATGTCCTAGTAAACTTAATCCCTGAGCCTTGATGGATCTGATGTTGCCATGATCAGGACTTAGTTTGCCTAGTTCTCTGTTGCATCTGATCCTCCATATGTCCTAGTAAACTTAATCCCTGAGCCTTGATGGCTCTGATGTTGCCATGATCAGGAGTTAGTTTGCCTAGTTCTCTGTTGCATCTGATCCTCCATATGTCCTAGTAAACTTAATCCCTGAGCCTTGATGGCTCTGATGTTGCCATGATCAGAAGTTAGTTGGCCTTGCTCTCTGCTGCATGTGATCTTTCATCCTCCTCGCCTTCTCTATATTTGCTACTCAAAATATTGCGGATACTTAAGCAATGAAACCAAAATGTCTGATTCACGTTCCACAACCTGGATTGTTGTTGTTCGACAAAGTTAGTATTTTATGATGTCCGTCATACTTCCAGTAATATTTGTTTTGATCCAACTCCTTAGTTTTATTGTCTCTCGACCATCTGCCGTCTTCGTAAATAAACAAATTGTCCCATTATAAAAGCCCCTTAACTGTCAGCTTCTAAAGATGATTCGCGTTTTATCAAAGTTTATTAGGAATATCATTTTTTCTTAAATTACCTTGATTTATCATAATTTTCCGTAAAACCATTTAAAGCATTACTGTTAAAAAAGTTAGAGGTATATTAACCCTTCACACTGCTCGCTAGAGACACCTCTGGATAAGTTTTTTTTAATTATTTTAGTTTCATCTGATAAAACATGACAAAGATATTATGTAATATACCAAATTCTATTATTTTATTACTTATGGTTTCCGAGATATTTAAAATCATCTTTAGAAGCTGGCAGTTAAGGGGCTGTATCTCCCTTAGTTTATACTTTTTCAAAAATATTTAATGATGTTTTTCGTCCTTTTTTCTTGTTTTATATGCACTGAAACGTTGATTAACTCCTCGTATTATAAATACAGCTTGTATATAGCAAAATATTTCAGGTTGTAGTTGTTCTGCCGGTCTTAGAAGAAACCGTGCTTATGTATGATTGTATAGCGAAGTTATCCAGATGGTTGTCCCTCCTCCCCCAGTCCTGGAAGAACCTATGTTTTGTATATAAGTGGTTCTGTATCGTAGGCTTACGCAGTTAGAATCTACAGGGTGGTCCAAAAGTCTCCCCCCCCCCCCCCCCCCTCTTAACTTTTGAACGGTTTGAGATAAATTAATGAAACTTGGGGGATCTCTAACATGCAAAGGGAAGTTTGTTTTCATGTAATCACACACTAGGGGCAACCACCCACTTTGCCCCCAGGCCACCCAACTTCAAAATTTCAAATTGGAGCGTATATTTTTGATATCATATTTGGATTCCACGGTGAAAAATAATAAACTTTTACTTGAAACTATTTTTTCTATCTCCAATATTTTGCCCCCTACAGGGGGGCAAATATAGAAAAATAACCCTTCCGAAATAGTAAAAAAATAACACTTAGATCGTTATAAAATCTAAACGGTTTGAAATAAAGACATTGAACTTGGGGGATCTGTACCATGTAAAGGGAAGTCTTTAATCATCCACTCGCGTACTAGGGGCAACCTCCATTTTGCCCCCAGGCCCTGAAATCTACGATTTTTAAACCTTTGTCCCCCTATAGGGGGAAAAATATTAGAGGTAGAAAGAGAAGTTTGAAGTAAAATATTTTTATTTTTTGCCGTAGAATCTAAATCTGTTATCAAAAATATACATTCATAGGACAAAATTTTGAAGTTAGGTGGTCTGGGGGCAAAATGGGAGGTTGCCCCTACAGCGCGGTTGCATGAAAACAAACTTCCCATTACATAGCACGGATCCCCTAAGTTTCATTAATTTATCTCTAGCCGTTTAGTTTTTACAACGAATTATCGGTAGGGTAATTTTGCTATCTTTACCCACCTATAGGGGGCAAAATATTGGGAATAGAAAAAAAAGTTTCAAGTAAAAGTTTATTATTTTTCACTGCAGAATCCAAATATGCTATCAAAAATATACACTCCAATTTGAAATTTTGATGTTGGGTGGCCTGGGGGCAAAGTGGGTGGTTGCCCCTAGTGGGTGATTGCATGAAAACAAACTTCCCTTTGCATGGTAGAGATCCCCTAAGTTTCATTAATTTATCTCAAACCGTTCAAAAGTTAAGAGGGGGGGGGGGACTTTTGGACCACCCTGTATATGTATAAATAAAACTAAGAGTGACAGTGACTGACCCCTCACTAATTCTCCTACTTCCCATTGACTTAGAGATTTGAAATTTGGTATGCATAGATAGAGTGTACCATAAATAGGAAAGTGTGTCCATTTTGATTTCGATATATGGCCACCATATTGAATTATAGCCGCCATCTTGGATTTAATCACACTTTATTCTCACAGCTTCCAGTGGACCTAGAGATCTGAAATTTGGTACATAGACTTATGGTAGCTAAAAAATAAAATTTATTTATGGTACTTTCACTACAACATATTGCCACCATATTGAATTATAATCGTCATCGCCATCTTGGCTTTAATAACACTCTATTATCTCAGCTTCTAGGGGACCTAGAGCTCCCTAAAAATCTAAGTCCCTCTAGGGGACCTAGAGATAAAAATTAAAGGTACTATCACTTCAACGTATTGTAAATTGTTAAACTGCAAAATAAAAGTAAAAAATCCTACCAAACAATTTTTTGACACGTAAACAAAACATTTTATTTTTAAAATTTAGAACTATAAAAAAAATAATATTTAAAAATATATATATATACTAGCTGGATACCCGTGCTTCGCTACGGAGTGTGTTGTTTTCAATTTGATGGGTTTATAAACTACCATCAAGAAACATTCTAATTATTTTACTAAGCGGGAATATCTAGATTCTATTCCTTCCCCTTATTTCTATACCCCCTCCCCTTTGATAAGATAATTTGCTAATATCCCAATTTAGTAAATGATTCCGACTACTGAAGAAAATTTTCTAAAATATAACTTTCCGGGAAAAGCAGCGGTATTTTCATTCTGTAACCCCCCCGGTCTTGTCACATCCCTGGGTTGAAATTGGTAATCTTTTATTAATATACATGCTTACATCCAAAATAAGAGCTCTTTCTCAAGTATTAACTTCCTAACTTTAGAACATCAGTCTGAGCTCAATTCCCCTTCTTTTCTTACTCTGTCCTTATGTTCCCCTTAGGGATAAAATTTTAATAAATCCCTATTCCCTATTGTCTGTTATCAATATAATTTAAAAATTATTATACTATGTGTACACTCGTAGATTTTATTGTAGCATTTTAAAGAAGTGGTCATGATTAAGTTAGTAAAGGTTTAGGTACGGTTAGGTGTGATTTATAAACTATTGTCTCAATATCAAAAAATAAATCTAAATATTTTTGAAACTAATTTCTAGCGATTGAAAACTAATTTCTTTAACAGTTCTTCCAACAGGAATTTCCACAAAACATAAAATATTTTCAGAAGTTTCTTCTGCAATTTTGGTTACATACATTTGTTTTAGAGAAAATTAAATTAGAACTTTAAAATCTATTTAGAAGCCCCGTTATCCGCCCCATATAAAGCTACCAAAACGTTTTATGACCTATATAACCCGCTGAATTGAGCTAAACATTGTACCCTAGAACTACCAAAATCTATTCAGCCGTTTGGACGTGATTGACGCACAGACAAACAGAGATAAAATTTTCTAAACATAAATTCGTTGTCAGGACTACTCACTAAGTGGAAATACAAAATGTGAGCCCAATTGGATAAATGTATACAGACGCAGATTTGAAGGAAACGTGTGTAAATATTCATCAAATTGGGCTAAAACTGTAGATGTTGATTTGTATATAAGACATGCCCTCGTACAAACAGACACTCTTCTTTTTATAAAAAATATAACTATATTTTTCTATTTTACCCTTCTCCTAAATGAAAATATGATAAAACTGTTCATAACAACAATTACTCTACTCTTAAAGAGCTTTTCAACGGTATGCATCATGAAAGGTATTCATTACTTTAATATTTGTACCCCGTACCCCTGTGTACCAAAATCAAAATTTCGCAAAATCCTTTCTTAGTGGGTGTCTATGATATGAAAAGAGTATATCTCCCAAATTTCAAGTCTCTCGGTTAAACAGATTTCGCTGAACGTTGATTCTCTGTCAGTCAGTCAATCAGGAATTTGCCGCTTTTATTAAAGATGTATACATATTTTTCCATTTTACCTCCTCCTAAATGAAAATATGACAAAACTGTACATAACAACAATTACTTTACTTTTAAAGAGCTTTTCAACGATATGCATCATTAAAAGTATTCATTACTTTGACATTTGTACCCCGTACCCCTGGGTACAAAAAGAAAAAATTCGCAAAATCCTTTCTTAGTGGATGCCTATGATATGAACCGAGTACATATATCCTCAAAATTTCAAGTCTCTCGGTTAAGCAGATTTTGCTGTGCGTTGATTCTATGTCAGTCAGTCAGTCAATCAGGACATTGCCACTTATATTATAGATATATTATTAACACTATAAAGAACCAGGAAAATACAAGAACCTGGCATATACCTGCCTGGCCACTAGACGGACGCAGGCAGCCGAGAACGGCTAGTATTTTATATGTTTTAATCTTGATATTCAAAGGAAGCAACGTCTGAGATTTTTTTAATCCTGTTTCTAATGCAGGCATAATTATTTAGGTAGATGATTTATGAGTCACTAGCAATCAATTGCAAGATTATTATACCTATCCATTGCTTATTTCTTGTCTCTTGCATCTTTTCTATTGATAAGTTCTCCATCCCTGATAATACTGTCCATTGTTATATCAACAGATTAATATATGCTTTATATTTCTGAAACTATAATATTTCCTGAACCCATTTTCAACGAGATACGACAGTTGGTCATGAAGGATTTAATTCTTTATAACAAGAAATGTCGTATCCACATGACAGTTGGTTATGAAGTTTTAATTCTTATTAACAAGAAATGTCGTATCCACATGACAGTTGGTTATGAAGTTTTAATTCTTTTTAACAAGAAATGTCGTATCCACATGACAGTTGGTTATGAAGTTTTAATTCTTTTTAACAAGAAATGTCGTATCCACATGACAGTTGGTTAGTTGGTCATGAAGGATTTAATTCTTTATAACAAGAAATGTCGTATCCACATGACAGTTGGTTATGAAGTTTTAATTCTTTTTAACAAGAAATGTCGTATCCACATGACAGTTGGTTAGTTGGTCATGAAGGATTTAATTCTTTATAACAAGAAATGTCGTATCCACATGACAGTTGGTTATGAAGTTTTAATTCTTTTTAACAAGAAATGTCGTATCCACATGACAGTTGGTTAGTTGGTCATGAAGGATTTAATTATTTATAACAAGAAATGTCGTATCCACATGACAGTTGGTTAGTTGGTTATGAATGATTTAATAAATAGTGTCAAAGGTTTTATATCCGAGATATAGCTAATTTGAAATTATCTTTTGAAAAATTACCAATCGACTTTCATTCATTGATAATTGGTTATGATCAGAGACGGGACGTTTATGACTTTTATTTTTCCATTTCATGACCTTTATTCTATGACTTTTATGACTTTTATTATCCTGTTTTATGACCTCTATTTTAGAAAATCGGTTGTTTTATGACGTTTTAGCAAAAAGTATGACGTTTAATTTCACTGTGAAAATTTAGCCTTTTTTAGCGAAAATTTAGCGTTATTTTGGAGGGTAACAGTTCAAAAGAAAGATTTCAATATTTCATAAATACAGAATTATATTTACAATATATAATAAATAATAATAATTAGCAGAATGCTTCAACGTTGTAAAAAATAATCATATGTTGTTCTATATTATCCAGCGTTAAATTTAAAACTCTTTTGTCCGTCAGTAGAAGTTTAAACTTGGAAAAACACCATTCGACGTCGGCAGATGAGCTGGGAGCAAATTTCATGCATGACACTTTATTTGCTTTTCGCCCTTCAGGCAATTTCCGAACTTCTTTGCCCTTTAGTCGGGCAGCTATGGCCTGGGCGTGTTCCCATCCATGATTCAAATTTTGATGTTTTTTTTAAACAAAATGGCATGAAAAAATAAACACTTTCCACACGTGTTTTATATTTTTGCAATCTAATCCTCAATACCTTTCATTATATACCTCACTCAAAATTTTTTAAAAATAAAAAAATTCCCCCGTGACAGGAATTAGCCGCCATCTTGGATTTGAACAGCTGATTATTTTGAGTTCACAATATTTTTCCTGTGTGTGCGTCAAAACGATCTTTAATATTGGAATGTTTCATGTTTCTATCTCTTTTGATTCAAAAGTTATTGGAACTGTACCGACTGACAGATAGACAGACACATGAACAAAACTATAAGGGTTTCCTTTTTTGGTTTTACCAACGAAACCCAAGTAAAAGAACAAGTAAAAAAAAAAACAAGTAACACGAGTAAGAAATCAAATGAGCAATTAAACATTCTAATCCCTTACCAAGCAAACCTATACAAATCCTACAAACAACAACGGCAATATACCTATACAAAATACAAAATCTTAAGTTCTGGAACAGCTAATTAGGAAACAGCCCAACCCAATGGGTTTACTATTGGCTGATTGGAGAATCTATCTTGACCTTCCTGGATTCTAATTGGAAGATTTGTTCCAAGAAGGAGCCGATCAAGAGCTCTAGTTTGGAATTAGGGATGACCCTCGGTGCTTCTCTAGTTGCAGGTATGCATAAGCGCATTAGTTAAGTCCGAAAGTGATCAGGGAATTAAGAGCCCAGGCCTTTCACTAAGCTGGTGTAAGGGTTTTTTGTTTGAACTGCACTTATACCTGGAACCGGACCATGAATGTTCATTATAAAAATTTGCTTTAACAAAAAAACCAAAACTTTTTGCTAAACATTTGACAAAAAAGGCCATTCTATGACGTTTATCCCAAGAAAACCCCATTTTATGACGTTTATTCGAAAAATGGCTATTTTATGACAAAATCATATGACTATGACGTTTATGACTTTTTCCCGTCTCTGGTTATGATAGAATGCAGTCGGTCTATGTGACGCCGACCGAATGTGGTGTCGTAACATTTTTTTACGAGTGGTGTATTTCAATTCTAAAGTGAAATAGTTAAGTCTCCGTCTAAAATATTGCAAGTTTCATAGTAGTTGCAATACTTTTGACGAAAAATTTACTTCATTAATTAATCTAATTTTAAAAGTTTATCAAGGCAAAAATGACGTTGACTGGCTTGCGAAGACTTCGTGCTTCCTCCTCTAACTCAGCTGTTGTTGTGGAAACTAAAATTATAAAAGCTACACCATTTTATTGTACATAGTATTGTAGAGGTGCTAATATCTACAAAAATATTATATTGTTTACATTTTAAGTGACAATTATTATAAATTACTTATAATCCCACGCAAGTTACTTATTTATAATCATACGCTAGTTTCGCGCTTAAATGATGAGTTCAATCTCTTATGATATTCAGATACTTTAAGAACAGGTGTTTATCGATACAGTTTGATTTTTGACGTGGAATATACTTTTTGGATTTGAAATGAGGGCCGATTTGCGCCTCGCTTCAGCCACCTTGTCCCTCCAAGGTTCCTGAGCGCTCAGATAATTCCTGATTAATACTACATGTAAGTAGTGCGAGTTTCAATAAGAAAAAACAATATTCCACTACAAGTATATCCATCACAGACTGTGAAACCTTTTATTCTAATCTTTTAACAGCACCTATAACAAACTGCGTAGAAATCCCTCATTCTTATGTCGAAGAACTAGACAGCACTATAAACACCGAGGAAATAACGGTAGTTCTTGCACACTTAAAGAATAATTCAAGTCCTGGGTCTGATGGACTCAGCTATGAATTTTTTAAGCACTTACCTTATAACTGGTGGCTGTATATAACTTGTCTGTTTAACAAAATATTAGAGACGGGACAGGTCCCAATAGAATGGTCTAATATCACAACATTTTTGCTGTTTAAAAAAGGCGATAACCAAGATTTACACTACTATAGGGGAATCAGTCTTATTAATTGCATAACAAAAATATTTACCTCCGTAATAAATAATCGGCTTACACTATGGACCAATAAACACAAACTAATTCCAGAAATACTAGCAGGCTTTCGGAGGGGTAAAGGTTGCCTTGACAATGTATTTATTCTGAACGTAGTCGTTTAAAGCCATTTGCGTCTTCCTAAACGGAAAATATACGCTACATTTTTAGGGTCCGTAGGCAAAACCAAGGACCCTTATATTTTCCTGCGTGTGTCTGTCCGTCCGTCCTCTCGTGTGCTCTCACGGCTACACCTTTCGTCCGATTACTTTGAAATTTGGCATGTATGTGTCTTGTACCTGCCCACATATTTTAAAAATATAGCGACTTAAAAAAAATATTTTTCAAAAAAATTAGGGTAAAAAAACTTAAGGGTTAAATTTTTTTTATTTTTTTTCGATCATATGAAAGAGTACGTCGAGCCGATTACAAAAATATATAATTCTTTGATTATAACTTTGATAGGGCGAGTGTAGGCAAGTTTGAAGTGGGTGTGAAACGTGTCCCCCCCCCCCTCTATCTTGCTTATGTGAAGTGCAAAAAATCTGAAAAAAAATCCTGAACATTCTTTGACCAAAAGTAAAGATACCACTTTTTGGAAATTTCGAAAATTTTATTTTTTATTGACAAAATACGTTTTTTTTATAATTATGGTCTTTTCGATGTATTTATATGGTTGTAGTCCGGTTCAGTGGCAAACAAATACTTTATCAGAGTGTGGTTTGAGAATATCAGACCCTTAAAATGGTCCAAAGTAAGCTTTTCAGCATTTTAAAAAAAACACTGTTTATACACTTTACAGTTAAACACTATATAGTGTGGCCTACGGACCCTCGCTGTGTGCTGACTAGCACACACTTGACCTGTTTATTTGATTTTAAAAATGCCTTAGATAGAATATCACATCAGAAAGTTAATTAGTTAATTAGTTAATTTAGGTGTCAGCTTTAAATATATTCGCTTCATAACCAACCTTTACTCCGACGCATCAACTAAAATAAGATATAATTGCCAGTTGTCATCAGAAATCAAGATTTCTCGGGGTCTTATGCAAGGAGAAATTATGTCGCCAGGATTGTTTAATTTATTAACAGCTGATTTGGAACCTTTTTTAAGGTTGAAGAATTGCAAAGGCGTCAGTGTAAACGGGAAAAGAGATTTAATAATTCTTATGTATGCAGATGACCTCATCGTTTTTGCCGATTCCTCTGTAAACATGAACTATTCGCACTAAACAACGATTTAGAAAAGTCGTTCTAAACAACGATTTAGAAGTTAACATTGATAAAACCAAACTAATGATTTTTAGTAAAGGTAAACTGGCTACCAATAGAAAACCTGTGTTTTATGACAATGCTGTGATAGAGGAAGTTAACACGTTTAATTACCTTGGAGTTTCCTTTTCAAGGAAAGGGGTTTTCCAGAGCGCACTTAAGCAGGCAGTGAGCCGAGGCCGATCGGCTGCAGGGGTTCTTAGGGACACGTTAATAAAAAACAAGAACACTTCCTTCGAAGCAGTGAAAAAAGTGTACATGTCTTGCGTCGTTTCAACTCTGACTTACGGAGCACAAATTTGGTCCCTACGGTACTTAGAGGATCTGGAAATAGCTCAAAACAGCTTCTTCAAAAATGATTTTGTTTTGAAAAGGAACACTGGACACTATATTGTGAGAGAGGAATTCGATGTAGATCACATCTCAGTATTCGTACTCAAGCTAACTCTAAACTGGCTCAATTATTTACATCTACAGGAAGAAGATAGTCTTCTGAGAAGTTGCTTCGACAAACTCATTCAACAGGACTCCTCACCTACAAACTCTATTAAGCGTAACTGGTTTACACAAATAAAACAAATTTTAAATCAAATTGGTGAAAACGCCGACCAAATTATCCGAAATTTTATAGATAAGTCTACTAAGTCGCGGATTCTTTCCAATTTTAGTACAAAGCTAAAATTGTCTGATTTAGAGAAAAATCGACAAATCCATGTACAGCCCTATATATAAAGCTCTAAATAAAGCAACTAATTATTTTTAATTAGGGCTACTGTACTCTGTTCAAAAGCTACTGGCCCAAGTAAGAACATCTGGACAGGGGCTCCTGAAAATTACAATTAAAGGAATAACCTATAAAATAAACACAGAGGAGTTTTGCACTCTGTGCAATTTGAATGAAAAAGAAAGCCTCGTTGATATTTGATACGACTGTCCGAGGTACAACTTGTTACGGAAGCAATATTTGTGTGAGGATCAAGTCAACAGGAGCCTGCCTACTCAACTCAACACTAACTCGAAACAGGATCCAAAAACTATTTTTTATTTTTTCATTAATTTCTTAAAAACAAGATCCTTCTTGTTGAATGAATAAAGCAATGAACATTTTTATTTTGAGAGCCTTGAATTACTGAAAGAATTTATTTTTGTATATTTATTTATTTATTTTTAGTGTTTGTTATTACTGTTTAGAGTTTTATTGTTTGTTATTTTTAGGGTTTCGTTGGTAAACCCTTATAGTTTCGTTCCTGTGTCTGTCTGTCACTCTGTACGGTTCCAATAACTTTTGAACCAAAAGAGATAAAAACGTGAAACTTTCCAGTATAAAAGATCGTTTTGACGCCCACGCAGGAAAAATATAGCGAACTCAAAATTATCAGCTCTTCTAATTCAAAATGGCGGATAATTCTCGTCGCGCGAAAAAAAGATTTTTTAAAAATTTTTAGTGGGGTATCATATGAAAGGTATTGAAGAGTAGATTACAAATATATATACCACTTAGGGATAGTGTTTAATTTTCGGCGCCATTTTGTCAAAAAACATCGAAATTTTGCGTGTCCCCCCCCCCCCCTAAAATCGTATTTCCGCTATTACTAAAAATATAGAAAAATATGCAAAATGTGTGGTGTCTGGGCGATAGAAAAAATAAGATTAGCAATTTGATCTGATTTACTGGAAATCCAAGATGGTGGATAATCCATGTCACTCGAGAAAAAATATTTTATAAACTTTTGAGTGGGGTATCAAATGAAAGGTATTGAAGAGTAGATTACAAATGTATATACCACTTAGAGATAGTGTTTAATTTTCGGCGCCATTTTGTCAAAAAACATCGAAATTTTGCGTGTCCCCCCCCCCCCTAAAATCGTATTTCCGCTCTTACTAAAAATATAGAAAAATATGCAAAATGTGTGGTGTGCTGGGCCATAGAAAAAATTAGATTAGCAATTTGATCTGGTTTACTGGAAATCCAAGTTGGCGGATAATTCGTGTCACTCAAGAAAAAATATTTTTTTAAAATTTTGAGTGGGGTATCAAATGAAAGGTATTGAAGAGTAGATTATAAAAATGTATAACACTTGTGGTTATCGTTTAATTTTGCGCGCCATTTTGTCAAAAAAAAATGTCTCCCCCCCCCCCCCCCTCCCCCTTCTAATTTTGTGTTCACAATACCAACGAAACCCTTTTTACGTGAGACTTCACGCACAACCAATTTATTTATTTTAGTGAATGCATGGATGAGAGTGTGTGTATTTATAAGTAATGTATGAGAGTGAGTATCATGTCCATGTGTATTAATTAATTTCTAAGATCAGTGCCGGATCTAAGGGGGGGCTGCGGGGGGCAAGCGCCCCAGGCGGCACGCCCGGGGGGCGGCAAAACGAGGTGGAAAAATAAAATGATAAATAAAGGAAAAATAATAAAAATTTCACGAAAAAAAAAAAAAAATGTGTGAGGCTCTCACGCATTAGAAGTGAAACTTAAGTTCTAGAATGCATTGCTCTCTTTCATTTTTTGACGAATTTATTATTTCAGGATTAAGAAATGGTTATGGGAAATTTAATTGAAAAAAAAATATTGCTACGCTAAGGCAACCACATTTATTTCAATAAAAATAAATGTTTGTTTTGATTTGCTGGTCTTTAAATAGATATAATACAATTAATCTGTAAAAATGTTACACTTGGACGAGTCTCGAATCGCAAACTTCGTTACACGATTTCACTGTATGAAAAAATTCACTCTACCGCCGCCAAAGAAGTTTCACTTCAAAAAAATATGTGTGAGGCTCTCACGCATTAGAAGTGAAACTTAAGTCTAGAATGCATTGCTCTCATTTATTTGTTGACACATTTATTATTTCAAGATTAAGAAATGGTTATGGGAAATTTAATTGAAAAAAAAAATATTGCTACGCTAAGGCAACCACATTTATTCCAATAAAAATATGTTTTTTTAACTTGTTTGTCTTAAAATAGATATAATACAATTAATCCTTTTACATAAATACCTTACTACCTTTCGAGGCCTCCTGGGGGCTGCGGCCCCCCCGTTAAGAACCAATGATTTATACAATCGAGGAGTGTTCCTCTGACGCCGACGCACCTCGAAATGATTTGTTATTGCTACGCTATGGCAACCACATTTATTCCAACAAAAACTACGCTAAGGTAACCACATTTATTCCAATAAAAATAAATATTTGTTTTGATTTGCGGTCTTTAAATAGATATAATAACTTATTTAAATTAATTTAAATAGTTTTTACTTTTTTCTTGTAAGTATACAATTAACCCCGTTCCCTTGAACCTAGTCTAATTATAATCTATCTAATATTACGCTTATATACCAATTTTGTGTTCTCGCTTCCTGTCAATGTATGTAGAGCAGTGGTTAGACGTTAGACGTTTGCTACATGAGCAGAAGGTCGATGGATCGCAACTCGCCTGGGTGAAAGATTTTTTACAGATAAATCTTTTACCAGGATTAGTCTCGAAACACAACTTCCGTTTCATTACTTCCGTCCCATTTTCATTACAATTAATCTGTAAAAATGTTGGAAACTTGGACGAGTCTCGAATCGCAAACTTCGTTACACTATGTCACTATATGAAAAAATTCACTCTACCGCCGCCAAAGAAGTTTCACTTCAAAAAAAAAAAAAAATAGGTGAAATGTAATTTTTTATTATATGTAATATAATTACAGTTATCTAGTCCAATCTGATACCCACCCTTATTAACTTCGTTTACCCTTTTTTTCTTTACAGTTGATGTGAAAGAAACTTAAGCATCTTGAAGTTTTCAAAAAACTATTTAAGAAGTTCGATGTGTCAAGAAAGACTCAAACTGTCAACGCAAATAATAATACTATTAATACTTTTTGGAGTCCATTTACGGGTCAAATTTGTCAAAATTGTGTACCAATTTTTTTTTTCACCCATCCAAATTCTAAACCAAAATTTTTCTATATTATCATAATCCAATAATACGCAGATTTCTTTGAAAATTCGCTCATTAAGTCATGGTGCTGACTGGTCTTTTTTATACGAATTATCTCGCTTCCTATGGCTCGGAGACAATAAGGGAAACTTCGGAGCGCATTATTATCCAAACGGTTCGTTGTATGTAAAAAATGAGCATATTGTTTCGTGTGTGAAATTTTAGATTCTTAAATTTTGATCTGATCCTCAATGGTCTCCGAGTCAGAAGAAGCGAGATATTCACAAAATCACGTAAAAAGTCGTGCAAAAACAATCACAATGCAAGTTATAGTAGAACTAAGTTTTTGCTAAACCGTTCTTTGTACGTAAAAAATGAATGAGACCTTTTTTGTGGGAAATTTAGTTGTTTTGCTTTTTAATAATCATTTTAATTCGTCTCCGAGCCATAGGAAGCGAGATATTCGTAAAAATACGTTCAATTGATATGGCACATCCCTTCCTCGCATCCTATTACGTACTTTATCGATTTTATGCATTTAAAGCCATTATTGTCTATTTTGTTTCATTGTCTCCCCGTTTTTAATCTGCCAAAATTGTTTGGATTTTTACCCAAATTAAAGTATCAATTTAGCAAAAATTAAAGAACTTTAAAAGTTTCATACAAATCGGAAAAGTACTTTTAAAACTGTAGGTTTAAATAAATGTATGTTTGTGCGCATGTGGAAGAGAAACAAGTAGGCGCGAGTTGAGAGGTTGAAACTTATATGGGACCAACAATAGGCTAATCATGACCTACCATCCAAACTTCATTAAAATCTGACGAGTAGTTTTTAAGATATGTTCACTGAGAAAAAAAAGAGGCGATTTTTGGGTAGCCGCAGACCAAAAATATTGTTGCGGCCGGGACCACCAGAAGTTCGTTGCGATAACAAGTCGAGTTTAGTAGACCGTTAACAATAGACTTTTAGTAGCTGTAATTGTAATTTGTATTGTAGCGGTAACCAAGAAAGTTTGTAACTGTTATTAAATGGAAGAAAATCTGTATTCGCTGCAACAATGTTTTTAGTTGCCGTCAACAGTCTGTATAGTCACGGCAATTATTTTTATAGTTACTGCGACTACACTTTTTTTGCCAGAACTTAAATAATAGTTGCTGTAACTACAAAATTTGTTAGCGCTGCTGTGTAATTAATGACCCCAACAATATATATTTTACGCTAGCTACATTAATTAGTTTGCTCAACTATAACAATAGTTGCTGTGCCTATTTAACAGTTGCTGTAACTCCAAAATTTGTTGCCGCTACTGTATAACATAATGACTCCAACAATAAATGTAATTCCCCCAATTATGTATATAGTCACACCAAACATAACGTTTGTCATCCTCAACAATAATTATATTCCCCTCTACTACTCTTTTGGCTCCTGCATAGTTGCAGGAACCAAAAGAGTAGTTAAGGGAACTATCCATGGTGGGACCTGTAGTAGTACGCCCTCTCCGATTACAAAATATATTATTGTTTATTCAGTTAAGTATTTTAGGCCAAGCAATTTATTGAGAGCAAAATAATTTAGAATTTATTGGAAGCATTTTAGATTGCTTCCAATAATAATCTTTTTTAAATTTATAACTTTGTTTGCTTTTAATAAATTGCATAACCTGAGACACTCAACAGTATAAACAATCATCTATTTTGCAATCGGAGGGTGCATACTGCTATAGGTCCCACCATGGATAGCTACCATGACATTTACAGGGAACTATACTACTACTAGTACCCTGAATTCATACTTACTCATTGAATGTGACTCTTTATTTCATTGCTTTACTGACTAAGTATTCAAAGCATAAAGCATGACATCGAACTTACTTAAAAGTTCAAACTTTTGTATTGAAACAAGTCAGTAAAGTAAAGAAAATTTATAAAACGTTGCAATAAAAGACAAATGATGCAAAATAATTAAGGATAGAATAATTTAGCCTGGACACCGTTTTAGTGTATAACATGTTTATTATAAAATATATACAAGAAAAATATACATTATACTTAATTACAATATAAAAGTAATTACTATATTTATTATTTTAAAAGTATTACTTTAAAATTATTAATTAAAATTATTAAAAAAATAGTAATTATTACTTTAAAAGTAATTACTGTATAAAATAACTAAATAAAATTATTACTAAATAATATATAATGACTACATTAAAATTACTGTATATTTTTTATATATGCATAAAAGAAAAAAAAAGAAAAATATAATTACTTATTAATATTTGTTATTTCAGCAAGGTATTTTTTTTTTTTTTTTTTTTAATTTATTTATCTTTAATAGTTTTAGAATATGCGACAAATTAATGATGCTAAATGTTTAAGGATAAAACAATTTAGCCTGGACACAGTTTTATAATACAAATTGTTTAAGCTTATTTATTAAAAATATATAAAAGAAAAGTAAACATTTAACTACTACAAAAAGTAATTACAATATAATTTTAAAAGTATTAATTAAAATTATTATAAAAATAAAAGTATTGAAAAATTAAAATCATTAAGAAATTATTCATTATTACTTTAAATTAATTACTGTATAAAATTACTGAATAAAATTATAACTAAATAATACATGGTGACTGCATTAAAATTACTACATAATTTTTATACTCGTTTATAAAAGAAAAAAAATAACATTATAATTCGATAACATAATAAATAATAATTAAATTAACACAATAATTAATTACATATAATTAAAACTAACATTATTTCAGTACCTAGGTACTTGTAACAAGAAATATGGAGTACCTGTACCTGGTAGTACTGTGTACTAGATAAACTAGAAACAATACCACCCCTAGTTCACGGTACGGAGGTAGGCAAGGAACTGACAACTGACTGACAATAATTCTAGTTGTCTCTGGCCAGCATGGTGTTGTAAAATGAAACTGCGCATGCTCGGAAGTGGTTCATGTAGTTACGGGTATCGTTTTTACTGTTACGGAAACTAAACTTAGGTATGGTGACTAGAACATTAGCTCCTCCGACTATCTTTATAGTTACAACACATAAATGACTGCAAATTTAGTTCCCGTTACTAAAATCACTTACGGTTACTATAAACTTTGTTAAAACACTATCCATAACTAAGTTTTTTTTAAATCGTTCGTCCTAACCAATAATATAAAAAGGGTACCTAGTTGCTTAGTTGCAGTTAATACATTTATAGTAAAGCGGATATGACTCTCAAAAATACTGCAAAACAGACTGCCAACTATAGTTTACATCAAATTTGAGCTACTCAATTTCACTTTCCAAGCTTTTCAGTAACGAATTCGTATGTTAGATGCCATGAATAAATGAAATACTGCAAAACCGAGGCCTCTGACAACCGAGTTCTTTAATAGGGGCCCTGGAAACCTTAAACTATATTTCTGAATAGCGAATAAATGTTATCCTCATGAAAATCAATGTTAAACACTTAATAGCAAAATTAAATCGTTTAACAAAAAAAAAAAACAAAAAAAAAAAAAAAAAAAAAAAAAAAAAAAAAAAAACAGGTGAATGGAGCGAACTAGAATTTCAGAACTTTATCAGACAGGGTGGTCCTGGTTCTAGGGAAAAATTCCAGCAAACGCCCCTAAAAACCTTAAATAGATCTTAGGCCCTATCGCTCTACGCCCTGCGGTTCTTTGATCCAAACCAAACCCCCAATGTAAGTTCAGCTGAGGGAACAGGCATACTTTTTTTTGGAGGAGTTGGTTGGAAACTTGAAGGCGGGTACAAAATTATGTCAATTTAAATTTCACCCTTTTAAAATTTAAGCTTTCAACAAGAATTTATGATTGTTTTAAGAAACTTTATCTGAATAGCTAGTAAATGTTATCATCATGAAAGTCAATATTAAACAAATAGCTACATTAAATCATTTAAGCTACAAAAAAACTTCAAGGCCGAGTGGAGCGAACTAGAATTTTAGAACTTTATTATACAGGGTGGTCCTAAAGTCTCCCCCCTTTAAATTTTGAACCATTTGACATAAATGAATGAAACCTGGCGTACTTTTCTTGTGAAAAGGGGTAAAACAGAGTGAGTATTTTTTTGTGTGATTTACTTCATTTTGGTGGTATTGTTCACTTCGGGTGTTCCATCTAATATGAGCTATAGCAAAAATGAAAAAAAAAGTTAATAGTAAGACGTATTAGTAATGAATGTCTTGCATTCTAGGGATGAATGCAAGACATTTTACTTCTTTGAAGGTTTTTCTACAACCATAATTTTGTCGCCGATAAGCGCCCAAAGCTTCAAAGTAAGAATGTTTGAAGATGAATTTCCGCTAAAATATTGACCCTACAAATAAATTGCCAAGAGTAAAAATGTCTCATTTTTATCTAGAGAATACAAACCTTAAATTTGTTACAAACATTAAATTCTCTAAATTTGGCATTTTTCTTAATTTTTTATGGTATCTAGCAGCAATAGTGATCCCAAAAAAAATCTTAAATCCGTAGAAGAATTCACAAAACACATTCTACATTGGAATACTAAGTCCAATCACATGGAATACTTAATCCCTTATACTCTTTAGTTTAAATTAAAATATCTACATTTAATACGAGACATGGAAATACCCTAATCCTATATGTATATTATATGGGTCTTTTAGTATTTTGTTTATCATCTATCGATTATTGATTAGATCAAAATTTTATTACTAAACATACATTTTAATTTTAAAATGTTAATTGTTGTTAAATGTTGAACTGATCGAATTTAATCATAATTTGAATCAAAGCTCGATTCCAACTCCTGATGGTAATCGAATGATTAGATTTAAAATTTAATTAGGAATATTCTATTACAAATTCTTTTTGAGCATCCCTACACTGCACCCTCAAAAAATATCAATAAATAAACAGTAATTTATTGCCAATATTAACAAATTAATATATTACATGATATGTAATACAATAATAAAACGTAAACATTTTACATTAACTAATTTAAATAAGTTATTACATCTATTTGAAGACCAACAAATCAAAACAAACCTATATTATTATTGGAATAAATATGGTTGCCTTAACTATGGAGCAATAGTCAAGTTGATATTAAAATTGCTAACTGGGATTCCCACTTACATTTTTATGTGGGATGCAAATATAAACTATTTTTTGTTTGTTTATTTGCATACTTTAAAGGATGTTTGTTTATATGCTTAGTTGAGAGTGTATCTACTTGATTCAGTTGCTATATAGGAAGTTGTGAAGGTATTTCATAATGAAACTGAAAGAATTAATAGCATAGTATATAGTGTTACAGGTAAAAAATATTTTTTTTTAAGTCTAAAACCCGATTTAGATACATAGTAAATGTTTCAAAAATTAGATAATAAATATTTCAAAAATTCTGCAGAAATAATTTTAAACAAACTTTAAGTTGCTGTTTTAGCTGAAAAAGCTCTAAAAAAAAGGTTCTCCAAAACGCCTAAAATACACCATTTTGAACCTAATTTTCTAAAATTATCCGAGGGAGGCCCCCCGAACTACCCCCCTTTGGGCAGGAGGGTAACCCCTCTTAATGGATCTAGAAGAAGTAATAGCATAGTATAGTGTTACAGGTTAAATCAAATAGAAATTATCATTATTAATTTGTATTTTAAACGCAATATAGAATAGGTACTAGGTACTGTAGTTTTAGCTGAAAAAAGCTCTAAAAAAAAAGGTTCTTCAAAACGCTTAAAATTCACCATTTTTGCACCTAATTTTATAAAATTTTCCGGACCCCCCTTTGGATTTGAGGCTAAACCACCCAAGTCCCCCCCCCCACAAATTCTACTGCTAGATCTGCCCATGTGCGGCAAGGGCGGCAAAATCTGCTTTTGCCCCCCCTAAGAAAAAACCTAGATCCGGCACTGTCTAAGATTATATTGTAAATTGCGAAACCTCTTTGTATAAAGCCTTATTGCTTTAAAAGCAAATAAACGTATTATTATTGTTATTATTATTATTATTATTATTATTATTAAGTAGTGCGAGTAGTACGGCCTTTCATTTTGAATTTACTTCTACTAGGTGCACTAGATGCACGATTGATTTTTATAGATGATTTTCGAATTGACTCCCGGGCTGCAGACGCTGTAACATGCCATAAGAAACTTCGTTCCCATAGACGTGTGTATGTCCCATGTACGTTAGAATCGACACCTTTTTACTTGAATTCCCAATAAGTATGATGGACCATTTAAGTGTGACTAATACGAAATAATTCACTTGAATTGAGAAATTTCCACCCTTCCTCATATAAAGCAAAAAATTTGATTGTGGTGTTTTATTAGTAATTTTAATTATTGTTATATTTTGTTGTTAGGTATAAAAATGTATATAATATATAATGTAAATAGTCTATAATATATAAAAAATGTATTGTAAATATTGTATAGCAAAAAATACGTGGCATTTTATATATATATATTTTTTAATTTAAATTTATTTGACTATTATGACATTTTTTTTAAAAAACGACTTTCTCTTATAGAGAAGAAAAATACTGCCCATAATTAAATAGTCCTGGAAAATAAAGAAATTGTCTGAGGATAACCTTATGAGGAAGGGTCGAAACGTCCCATTTTAAATTAATTAATTTGAATTATTCACACTTAAATCATCCATCATACTTATTGAAAATATTATTTTTAGTGAATACTCTTCACTAGTCATTTTGACTCATAGATATATCAATGAGAACATATTGTAATTTATTGTAAATCATATATTATGTTTTAGGCTTGAAAATGGCAGGCTAGGCCGAAACGTTGCCGCAAATGTAAAGATTTGGTCATTTTCTTTCTACCCAAATGGATCCACAACTTTAAATTATGATAAGGGTACCCTACAATCTACTTATATGTAAAACATTATTATTTATTTATTAATCTATTAATAAAATAAAAATGTGCTCCTGTTACAATATTCATTATCAATATACAGGGTGAGCGAGGGTCGATATATGTACAAAATTAAATAGGGTGATTCCAAACATCATTGGCTACAAAAAACGTCATATAAACATAAACCATGGGTCTATTCTCAACCGTTTTCCACAAGGTCAAATTTTATGATTTTTTTAAGATCGCATACCTTTGCTCATAAAAACACTTATTGATCCAAAAGTATAAAATAACATTTTTGGTTTCGTTTGACAAAATTTCTTACAAGATAAATGTAATATTAATTTTCATGCCCTCAAATTACATGACAAAAAATGTATGCAATTTTTTTTTTTTTTTTAAATTAAAAAATATTTTCTTTTGTGGTTATAACTTGCTAGAGAACAGAGCTTAAACTTGGCGGATTTTAGAAAAAACTTTCTTATTTACCAAAGTTTCGATTAATATTAATATTATTACCCACTCATAAAGCGGAATTTTTAGTAAACATCGCTGAAAGTAAAAAGGAAACGTGTTTATTGTTGACATGTAGGTGAGTATACTAAACCAATCTTGCTTTTTTTAATATACTTTTAATTATTTACTTACCTGTAAGTCAACAATAAACACATTTCTTTTTTACTTTCAGCGAAGTTTACTATACATTCCGCCTTATGAATGGGTAATAATATTAATATTAATCGAAACGTTGGTAAATAAGGAAGTTTTTCCTAAAGTCCGCCAAGTTTAAGCTCTGTTCTCCATCAAGTTATGGAACCACAAAAAAACAATTGTATACATTTTTTGTTAGGTAATTTGAGGGCATGAAAATTAATATTACACTTTTCTTTTAAGAAATTTTGTCAGCTTTCTAACGAATCAAATTTTGTTTTAGCTTTTATACTAAAATCATAAAATTTGACCTTGTGAGAAAACGGTTGAGATTCGATCCATGGTTTATATGACGCTTTTTGTAGCCAATGGTGTTTAGAACCACCCTATTTATTTTTGTACATATATCGCCAATGACCCTGTATACTAAGTACTTTTAATGGTGAATATATATTATTATGAACATATATTGTATTGTTAACGATATAGTTTTACAATGATGTCGAGGATAAACCACAAGAGGGCAATGATCGGAGAACAAACATAAGACAGTGAGAAAGGGTTAATGCAACTACACAGAGATGTGGGCGATAATATTTAACGGGGCCAAATTTCAAGAATGGTAAATTATTATAAAACAATATTTGGGGGCTCTGCCCTGTGCTCGAAATTGTCTTTATACTTTATTTTTTTGTCCATTCCTAATAACAAATACATTTATCATATTATAATTATTTATTTTCAGAGTAGTCAAGTTCGTAGGTAAAAAATTTGTTTTTTTAAAAACTCTTCACTGGTAGACCTTTTATTTTGTGCATGAATGTGAGTTCAAAGAATATTTTATGGTAAATTATTATGCGAAAAACAATTATTATTTAGTTATTATCTTAGAAACTAATAAGCCTGCTTTTGTTTAGTCCCTTTCTTCGCCTCAAAAATTAAAAAAATATGATTTATTTATTTATTGTTTTTTTGTTTTCTTATAAGTAAGTTTTAAGACAGCTACGTTATTAATAACGACGTTATTAATCAATACTCAACTGGAATATAGTTTGATTTACCGCTACTAGGTTGCTGCAGAGGTCTTAACTGCGATATAGGTTTTAATGTTACAATATTACAGACATGTATTTCTTAAAAACTATTAATATGGTTTTTAAATGTAGTAAAAATTAACATTGTTTTCTTCAAATAGTAACTAATAATCATGCCACTTCTTTTTCACCTGCAGATCATAACCATGAGACGAGACTGCCCCTCACTATCCTTCTTAAAATCTTCCTCTTTCCTACCTTTAAGGTTCTTTATCAGATTGAGATATCACCCACATCTCATTGGTGTATAATGTTACTTTTACTAGTTGTCACCATATGCCTACTAGTTCGATTTACCACTAATAGGCTGCTGCAAAGGTCATAAATGCAATTCAGTTTTTAATGTTACAAGATTAAATTAATTTCTTAAAAATTAAAAAATATTTTTTTAAAAAATGTCCACTTTTAAAAGAGGAAGAAAAATACTTGGTGTATTAGAAGTTAATCCATTAACCCTTTAAGGATCAGTGGTTTGCCTGGAAAACCACCCCCTTTTGCTCCGAATGGCGCACTACAGTTTTTTTCTAATTTCTAAAATTAGAGTTGCAAATCTCATGTGTGGGATCAAGAATGGCCCCAGAAAATTATTTTTGAAAAAATTCTAGCCCCCCCTCCCATAAAAAAAATCAATGTTTTTAGGTGGTTTCTATAGGAGATGCCTCTAATCAATTTGGGATTTGTACTTCTGATGACCTTCACAAAAATTATACTGCCTGTAAGGTTTGGTGGTTTACATCCTTTACCACCTTAAAGTAGGTGGTTAACGGAATGGCTGGTACCGAAGTGCGCCAGCCCCCCTTCGGATTAGATAAAGGTTACGGTCGAAGTGCGCCAGCCTCTTAGTCTAAAGGGTGAGGGTCAGGTAATCCCGGGTTATACCTCTTGCACCCCGTCTAAACCCAAAGAACTTTGTAGTGGACTTCGAAATTGGAATCCAACAAGCCGTTCGAAATGTCTTCCCTAGCACTTTGGAAAAATTCAGGATTTAGGATTTACTGAGGACTACCGATGTTCTACCAACGATGGCCAACTAATTAAGTTTATCTTCGAACTACCCTATATAGACCCTGAAGAAGTTGAAGAATGTTATATTGAAAATTAAATAAGCCCTCGCAATGATCGATTTTGGGACTATATCACCGAGAACTATATTGATCTGTCCACGGCTAAATTCCCAATACCAATGTGGGATTCAAGCCACCTAGCGTTGGTTGTTTATAATAATAATAAAGTATCTAGATTTGAAATGTGAGTCATTTTTGATTTATTTAGGAGTATGTACATAAATAAATTACATCTTTCAATTATGTACTTTGTATTATATTTATTGAATATAGACTCAATTGTATCATAATGTATATTACATATGCAGAAGATTTTAGTTTTTATGAGTACGTTTAAAGTTAAGTTAATCTAAGCCCTTCTAATCAATATTAGCACTTACTTATATATAAGTGAGTTTAATTTATATAAAAAACATTTCTTTAATTTTTATTATTAACAAAATAAATTGATTTTTCTCTCGTATTTTCGATTATTTTCTTAAATTTCCTATGTTTAATAATAATTAATTTTGATTTTGTAAGTTAGTTTTTTTTTTTCATTTTGAATATTCACAAATTAAAGTGTATCTTCTGACTAAATTTGGATTTTGTTCTTACGAGAACACTCTACAGATTCTCCTATTCACTGAGATTTGCTAATGATCGCCATATCACTCTGAACAGTTTGTTCAAAGTAACTTGAAATCGCTTTATATTGAGTACATGCGAATATTGACAATTATCAGTTCTTTAGATTAGAGGATCCGTGTCCGAGGTGGGTGGACTACCTGGGTCGAGAGGTAGGATTAACCCGGCGCACTTCGACCGTACCCTTCAAAAAGGGGCTGGCGCACTTCCCCCGTGACCCTACCTTTCCCGGCGCACTTGGTGTACAGCCAACGGAATGAACCACCAAACCTCTAAGACAACGTAATTTATTAAATTTTCACAACTCAAGCTAAAAATCTGCAAATAACTCGAGAGCGCTAATTATTTCTTATAAAAACTCAATATTAAATAAAAACTGGTAATATAGAAAGTATTTTGATAAAAATTCGCTCTAAGAAATTGCTTCTATGGGCCGCAATAAAATAAAAACTGGAGACATGTCATCCAAAACACACGTGTAGAGATGGTCAGGTGGGAAACCGCGGAAACCACCAATCCACTGTAACATTTTTTTTAATTTTTGCCTGATTCTTAAAGGGTTAAGATTAACATTGTTTTCTTCAAATAGTAACTAATGATGCCACTTCTTTTTCACTCGTAGAGCATAACCATTAGGCGAGACCGCTATCCTTCTTAAAATCTTCCTCTCCTCTACCTATAGAACCTTATACTCACCAGATTGGGACATCACCTAGTAGTTGTAGTAAGGTTCTAGTACAAGTACTAGACGGGTTCGACGAACCACTTGTTCGAACCTAGCAATTAGGCCATCATTTTACTATGCCCGTGGTACAGAGTTCCAGCCACTTCCCACATCATACCTGTACATTGTACCACCGAAGCGGGTATGGTGTGGTCATCAGTGAGCTATTTAAATCAGAACATCATGGCACGGGATCGAACCCACGACCTTGATTCGTCTCGATTCATTGATAGCTGGGCGAGTGCCTAGAACACCTCTGCCACGCTGGCTCCCTAAATTTAGGGACATCACCTAAATCTCACTGGCGTATATTACTAATACCACTGATCTCAAATATCTACACCGCAGATCAATTCTATTTGCCATAATTATCAATTGTTAATAAATCTAAAATAGCAAATACCATAATTTCCCACTTATTCCTTCCCATAAACTTTAGCCTATCATTCTATAACACGAATCAAACTTATTATATGTGTGACTAAAATAGGTTTAGATATAGTCAGGGTGCCCATAGGCAAAAAAGTCAACTATACATACCCTTTCCAAACCTTTTTGTATGGCTTGTTTAGGCCAAGTCTGACACAATTTTCCTCTGTGACTTTTTTTGGTTTTGGGGCGTTTTTCATTATTTGGGCCCTGTAACTTTGACGCCTCAGACTGGAAAATCGGAAAAAGTTCTGCGTCAGACAATATTAAAATATTGAGTTATAGGGTTCAAATAATGTATCTTGAGAAAATCAGCTGGATAGTAATTAATATTAATTAATAATAATTAATAGTAATTAATATTAATTATTATTAATTAATGATTAATAACCGGCTGATTTTCTCAAGATACATTATTTGAACCCTGTAACTCAACATTTTAATATTGTCTGACGCAGAACTTTTTTCAAATTTCCAGTCTGAGGCGTCAAAGTTATAGGGCCCAAATAATGAAAAACGCCCCAAAACCAAAAAAAAGTCACAGAGGGAAAAGGTGTCAGACTTGGCCTAAACAAGCCATACAAAAAGGTTTGGAAAGAGTATGTATAATTGACATTTTTGCCTATGGGCACCCTGACTAATATTAAAATATCCATATAATTGATTTCTTTGTTCAAAATGATATATTTATAGTTATAAAAGATATGATTTACTATTGAAAATACAATTTTCTACTTCAAAAAGTTACGCACTGTTTAAGCACAGGTAACAAAAAAAAAACAGACTACACTTTTAAATTTCAAGTAGTTGATGTGCCCATATAGGTTATTTATTTGTACTCATAACAATAATTAAAACTAGGTATATAAATCGTTTTACCTCTTATTTATTTATCTGAAATAGAATTGATGCATTATTGGTATAGCCAAACTACAATTCATCAAAAAATTTTTTTTTTCTTACTCCCCGACATTAGAAATTAGAACATACAAAACAGCAGTAACAGTCACTTTTGACATACCGTATTTTGAGCAGTCAAGTACGTTAAGCTTGGGCATTCTTATCCTCAATTTTTAGGGTTTTGTAGATTCTTCTCAAAACCCTTATGCCGAGGGTGATGTGTCCGTCTGTCCGTCGCTCTTTGGTTCATAGGGCCCGAACCGTTTAAGCTAAAGAGCTGAAATTTGAAATACTGGTGTAACTTTTTGACCCAACCACAGGAAAAATATACAGAAGTTAAAAATTTAATATGCGCATGCGCAATTCGCAAAAATGTGGTAAACTCAAAAATTTATATTTTTTTGATTTTCGAGTGGGGTATCAAATGAAAGCTGCTGAAGAGTAGGACTCATATATATATATATGCTTTTTTAAATTTTGCATTCCTTATTGGGTAAAAAAATCAAAATATACCCAAAAATATCCCCCCCCCCAACCACTATACAGCGGCTGGTCCTAAAATTACGAAATAATTCATGCTAATGCCTTATTGAGGGGCGATGAAAATTCCGGGAGGGCATATCAAATTTTCAGAAATTGTTAATTTTGGGCGCGAAAATTTGAAGTGCGCCCAAAATTTTATTTTTTTAAAATTTTGAGTGGGGTATCAAATGAAAGCTGCTGAAGAGTAGGACACAGATATATATTTCCTTTTTTAAATTTTTCATTCTTTATTGGTTTTATAAGTCAAAATATACACAAAAAAAAAATTCCCCCCCCCCAACATTATATTACAGCAGGTCCTAAAGTTTCAAAATAATTCATGGCTATACCTTATGGTGGAGCGATGAAAATGTTCTGAGAAAATGTAATTTATCTAGTCGTTATTACTGATAAAAAACATTGTGACCCCCCGGGGGATCGAACCCGGACCCTTGAGATCGATGAAAAAAAATCATTATTTCATAACGGGTATGCTTAATCATCTACAAAACCCTAAAAAGTACTTGGACGCAAGTACTTCCCTGTGATTTTTTTTGATATTGTGTTTACAATCATACATAGTGTATAATAATATAACTATCTATACATATTTAGATATTAAATATTAGATATTATGAGTGAACTAATGATTAGCAATGGAATGGAATGTGTGACACGAGCCTGTGATTATTAACACACGTGGATTTAGGCGCTGTTTAGTGTAATGGGAGGGAAATGCCTCCTGTCACCATTCAATAAATCAAAGTATTAACTACCATTCTATAATTATTATTATTAGATTGAAGACTTGAATGGGTCATACTCAAATGATTGATTAAAGCCATTTAATACGTGTTTAATGCCAATTGTTAATCGATATTGCAATACGTTGTTTTACTAACTACTGCGACTAAATGCTGTGATATCTCAATGATTCCTCCTTATGTTTGATTGAATGCTTTAAATATCGGCTATTATAGTTTGTTTTAACAATAAAATGATAAATTTTACTTTTTGATAAGATTTACTTATCATAGTTATTCTTTATTTCTTTTTTAAACTTATTGCTATCTAATTGTATAACTTTGTCCTATTACAAAAGCTTATTTTTAAACAAATTACTCTATGTTCGACAGTTGTGTCTGATGTTTACTCCGCGGAATAATTTTAGTTTAATGTGAATAGATTTAAACAGATTTATTATTTACGTATTTAGAATTAGTTATTCATTTGCCTCTGGCTGCCAAGGCCATTTGTTAAAGCGTTTGATTTCGTTCAAAACTCTTGACAGACGTCTCGAAGCCAAGAGCGGCGAAGACGTCGTAGGCCCCAGGGACTTTTGCATTAAAACTATATTTGTAAGCCCTTTCAATTGTCTTCGTTATTCAATTCTTAATATTGTTTGCCTACGAGAGGCCTCTATGACCCAGGTTTCTTTTATTTAATTTAATTCTTATCTGGGCCACTACAAAGTTAATAACGTTTTATTATAAAGTAAAATAAATAAAATGGTAAAAAAATATATACATATACAGTAATACATTTTCGTCTCCAGTAGGGAGAAAAAGTTATGATTTTGGATTAGTTTAGAGGGACTAAAATAAGTCTTTTCTTCCCTGAACTCCAAAAATAGGGAGAAAAAGTAAAAGAAGGGAGAAAAAAGAAGGATTGCCAACTTAATTATTTTATAAGTAAAGAATAAATGGCTAATGTAGTGAAGTTGTTGAAATCAGGTTGGCGACACTGCTTTTTCAACCTTGTTTATCATTGTTTAAAACCTGCATCTAAATAACCTTCTATTTGAGTTTAATTGCAATTCTTATTTGTTTTTAATATTGACTCTCTTATATCTGCTATTAAAAGTTCTAACAAGTATTGTTATTTATTACAATAATAAATAAAGACTGTGCAATGGATGAAAATTTGTATTTTCTCCCTATTGGAGATAAATATTAAAGTGCTATGATTCCCCTCGCGATAATTATCTTCCGAGGCGCAGCCGAGGGAGCTAATTGGCGTTATCCCCTCGGCTACGCCTCGGGAATTAAAAAGTCTAATTCCCTCAGCTTCGCCTCGGGATTTAGGGATCATGGTTCTTTCGGCTTTGCATCAAGAACCAACTTATTCGTTCAGGGAATAATGGCCTAATTTACTCCCTAGGTGCATAAATAACAATTTTAACAAGGATCTGTTTGAGCTCTGGGGTACAAAAGAAATCTCCGTAAAAAAAAAACATGAAAAATGTGGCGCTTTTAAATATCTTGCCAGGAAGTTAGGATTTAACAGGAGGTTGCTAGGTTTTCATTTATACCACAGTATTTTGACGATAGGAGGGCTGAGGTTTCAATAAACGACATGCAACATGTGACGCTCTTAAATATCGTGCCAGGAAGTTAGGATTTAACCCATTCAATGCGTGTGGATCCATGCCGTGCTAACGTGCCTGGCGGGTGGATCCACAGTGGATCCAAGCCCTCCATTTCAGCCCTCTGTAGCTCTATTCTCCGTGCCTCGAGTAAAACCATCTTGCAAGGCTCCGTCAGGCCCGCTCACGTTTGTATCCACAGTGGATATAAACTTTTTTTTTTTTTTATTTATTTTTAACTTAACTTTTAAAATCGTTTAGATATATACGGTAACTAAGGTAGGTTCATGAATTGCAGTGCCGGATTTAGGTTTTTTGAGGCCCTAGGCCAAATTTTACTAGCGGCCCCCCACATTGTTTTTTCACCTAGTTTTTATGAACAATAGAAGTTCTATCTTTGAAAATTTGACAAAGCCGTTATGGTAAGTTAATATTCGTAGGCCTAACTTAACTAATGGCAAAAAAGTTTAATAATAGTTTATAATAAATTGAAATATTTTTTTTTAACTCTTGAAATACTTTTCAATTTAGTTTTACGTACTACATAATATTATGTGGTTAGATTTTAATAATTAAGCCGATAAAACTCACACTGTTTATTGGATTTTTATATATTTTATAACCATTTTTAAAAACTTATAAGTATAAAATGTATAGTTTAGGAGATGGCGCGCAAAAGAGTGTTTGACTAACAAAAAGTAATATTTTGGTGCCTGTAAAAAATATGTGGTTGTTGGTCCCATAAGTCGTCAGCTTGGCAATAGGTATATGAAAAAAAACAAACAAACAGATGGATAGCGGCCATGTCCCGGCCATTTTGGTGGACTATGTGATTTTCATGATCATGAGTACAATATTAGTTAGTAGACCAAAAATCAAGTTGATGCTAGATTGTCACTTGATAGGAGAACACTCTTATTTGGGAGTAGGTAATAATTGAATATCTAACCTACCAAGTGACAAGCTAAAATTAACTTATATTTGATCTAATCACTAACAGTACTCAGGATCATACTCATGACAGACAGATTTATATTATTGCTATTCATAATCTAACATTTTCATTTAAAATATAAACCTAAATCACTATTGGAGTAACTGTCACAGATATAGTTCTCATTCTATTGTTCATGAGTTACTATTGATGCTATTGTATGCAGGTGGTGTGGTACTGTTGGTACACTTTGACCTTACATAGTGTTATTGTATGTAGGTGGCGTGGTGTTGTTGGTGCACTTGACCTCATATAGTGTTATTGTATATAGGTGTTGTGGTGTTGTTGGTGCACTTGACCTCATATAGTGTTATTGTATATAGGTGTTGTGGTGTTGTTGGTGCACTTGACCTCATATAGAGTTATTGTATATAGGTGTTGTGGTGTTGTTGGTGCACTTGACCTCATATAGTGTTATTGTATATAGGTGGCGTGGTGTTGTTGGTGCACTTGACCTCATATAGTGTTATTGTATATAGGTGTTGTGGTTTTGTTGGTGCACTTGACCTCATATAGTGTTATTGTATGTAGGTGTTGTGGTGTTGTTGGTGCACTTGACCTCATATAGTGTTATTGTATATAGGTGTTGTGGTGTTGTTGGTGCACTTGACCTCATATAGTGTTATTGTATGTAGGTGGCGTGGTGTTTTGGTGCACTTGACCTCATATAGTGTTATTGTATGTAGGTGGCGTGGTGTTTTGGTGCACTTGACCTCATATAGTGTTATTGTATATAGGTGTTGTGGTGTTGTTGGTGCAATTGACCTCATATAGTGTTATTGTATATAGGTGTTGTGGTGTTGTTGGTGCACTTGACCTCATATAGTATGTCGGGTACATGGCTAAATAAGCCAAAAAGCTGCACTTTTTGATTGGAATATGCCACTCTCTGTGGTCATAGTTAATGCCCAGAGGTAACTTTTCAGATAGGGAGCCACTTCAAAATCCGAGTAGAACACCAAAATGGCGGCCATTAAAGATGGCGGTCATTTGCCGCCGTATTGACGCACTAAATGTTTCTGTATATCATCTCCTAATGGTCCGATTTCGAATTTATTTTCTTTGTTTTAAAGGTCTTTTAAAGAAGAAACTTTATTGTCCTTATACATTTATCTCTACTCTTTAAAGGTTCAGCACAATTTTCAAAAAAATCAAATAATTTTTAATTTTTTTGTTCTCAAAATCGGTTTTTTGTGAATATCTCATTAAAGGTCACATTTACAGAAAAATCATATGATATTAAACTTGTAGCTTGAAAAATTACCTACAAAAAAGATATTATCCCTCTTATTGATAGGAGTAACCAGTTTAGAGATATCTCGATTCACAGAGTTTAACGAACAGAATGCACTCCTAATATATCTGTATAAAGGGTGTGGTAAAAGTTCAGCAACGGCTAATTATCTCCGTTAATGTTCAAGACGTATAACTGCGGTTTGTTGTAATCTTCATCATGCATAAAAAACTTTTTTTTGTGGGTACCCATTTTCCCGCCATTTTGCTTGCCGCCATATTGGATTCAACTTTAAAATTGCAAATTGGAACCCCTATACTGTGATACATATTTGAAAAGGTCTTGAAAAAAGAAAACATTTGCCGCAAACCAGAGCTTTTTATCTTTCACTGTTTCAAAATGGCGGCCAGTTGAAATTACAAAATTGACACTATTGACGTTTAATTACGGCCAAAGTAAAGATATAAGGGAAAAAATGCAAAAGTAAGTTTGTCTTATTTAGAGTAAAAAATAATATATCAACGCTATTTTTTCCAAAGTTTTAATTTTATTTGGTAGCTATAGTACACATAGTAATTTTACTTTCACAACCTAAAATGTAATTATTTTTTGAAACCAACTTTGAATTTTGAGTTGAAATAGGATAATTTTACTATTATTTTTTTTTCTATTAAAGCCTTATTTTAGCAGCAATGTCAATTTTGTCATTTCAACTGGCCGCCATGTTGAAATGGCAATAGATAAAAAGCTCTGGTTTGCGGCAAATGTTTTCTTTTTTCAGTCATTTTGTTTTCAGAAACCGTTCAATGTACAACAAGAAAAAACACGTGCAATTTTAACAAACAAAAAACATTAACTTTTTACTTATTTTATTAATTAAATTCAACTGGCACACTTTAACGATATTTAACTTACTGTTCATCATAACCTCTTAGTAGTATTATTAAATATAAGACAGTATTTAAGTTATTACATGGTTTTATTTCACAGAGCACATCTTTACAACACAACAGACAAATTACTACAAAAAAACAAGGAAGATACATTTCTTGAATCTGTTTTGGCGGACTTATAAAAACATCGAATTTTAATATTTAGTGGGGCAAAATCTGCAATTGCTTCGACTTTCCGCTGATCTGGTTGAATCCCATCCTTTGATACTACAAACCCTAAGTACTCAATCTTATTGGTCCCAAAGACGCACTTGTTCAGCTTTAACGTTAAGTTTGCCGAAGACAACGCCTGCAAGACTTACTCCAACTTTTCCAGCATTTCATTTCAAGATGTAGCAGTAATTATGAGGTCATCAAAATAGCAGAATACTACTTTATTTCTCAAAGTTCCAAGAGCCTTATTCATCATCTAGCAAATTCATAGAGCCATTAGTAAGTCCAAAACCATCCTTGTGAATTGGCCTGTGTCATCAGAGGTGATGCCTAAATGCCGTCTTCTCCCTAGCCTCTTTGGATAATGCACCTGTAAATACCAAGTGCTAAGTCTAAGACAGCGAACAAGGTTGAACCGGATAGTTTTTCAAGTAGGTCATCTATTTGCAGTAGAGGATACGGCTGTCGTACTGTGATGCTTTTTAAATTACGGAAATCAACTACAAGCCCTCGACCCTCCAGTCTTCTTCATCACTAACAACACTGGACTGGCAAATGATGATTCAGTATCCTCCACTATACCTTCATTTCTCCATTCGTCTACAATCTTACTGATCTCAGTACGTTCAGGCCACGAAGCCTTGTAGGGGACACTGGTGCAGCACCTGGTTTAATTTTTACGTCCATCTCCGTAAGGTGAGTGTGTCCTAAATCAGATAATAATTTAATAATGTAATTATTTAATATTTCCATCAGTTCCAACTTCTGCATTGGCTTTACGGGGCCGGTTATCACTTCTTCCTCCAGAATTGCTATCCTTGACTCTAAGCCTCTATTCATAAGCTGATCCCTTTGCTCGCCTCCACGTTTCTAACCAATATAGTACCTGATTTTAAAAGTTTATCTTCTGCTCCTTCATTTCTTACAGGCACCTGTATGTGATGGCAATTAACTTTACCATCTACTATGCAAGTCGTTCCAGCGGGAACATTCACATCCCCTACTACCTCCAGATTTTCTGTGAGCTTATCGTACTGGCAGGAAACTCTTCAGCATGTCTAAACTTAAGTTTACCATTTGTCTTTATAAAACTAACACCAGGTGACTCGGTCCAAGTACGACCAACAATTAAATCGTAGGGCTGACAAGAATCTGGTACAACATAGGCTTTGATCTCCCTAACTAAAAATCCATCTATTGTGATATCTAGGGCAACTGTACCCAGCGTCCTAGTTCTTCCCTCATCCCCAAATCCCAGAATTTTAATCTCCGACTTAAATTCAATACAATTTTGCAGCCTTAGTGCCACAGATGCCTTGCTTAAGCACTCACTGTTGCCAGAGTCAATAAAAACATACATTTGACGGTAATTTTGCTCAGTGATGGAAAATATTATATACTGACAGTTCACACCTGTCTTAAACCTTCATTATAATGTCAACAATATCAATTTTGTAATTTCAACTGGCCGCCATTTTGAAACGGTGAAAGATAAAAAGCTCTGGTTTGCGGCAAATGTTTTCTTTTTTCAAGACCTTTTCAAATATGTATCACAGTATAGGGGTTCCAATTTGCAATTTTAAAGTTGAATCCAATATGGCGGCAAGCAAAATGGCGGGAAAATTGGTACCCACAAAAAAAAGTTTTTTATGCATGATGAAGATTACAACAAACCGCAGTTATACGTCTTGAACATTAACGGAGATAATTAGCCGTTGCTGAACTTTTACCACACCCTTTATACAGATATATTAGGAGTGCATTCTGATCGTTAAACTCTGTGAATCGAGATATCTCTAAACTGGTTACTCCTATCAATAAGAGGGATAATATCTTTTTTGTAGGTAATTTTTCAAGCTACAAGTTTAATATCATATGATTTTTCTGTAAATGTGACCTTTAATGAGATATTCACAAAAACCGATTTTGAGAACTCCTAAAATTTAAAAATTATTTGATTTTTTTGAAAATTGTGCTGAACCTTTAAGGAGTAGAGATAAATGTATAAGGACAATAAAGTTTCTTCTTTAAAAGACCTTTAAAACAAAAAAAAAGAAACTCGAAATCGAACTATTACGAGATGAGATACAGAAACATTTAGTGAGTCAATACGGTGGCTAATGACCGCCATCTTTAATGGCCGCCATTTTGGTGTTCTACACGGATTTTGAAGTGGCTCCCTATCTGAAAAGTTACCTCTGGCCATCAACTATGACCACAAAAAGTGGCATATTCCAATCAAAAAGTGCAGCTTTTTTTGGTGTACCCAACGTACTAATATAGTGTTATTGTATGTAGGTGGTGTGGTTTTTTGGTGGACTTGACTTTATATACAGAAACCCCCTTTTCCTATACACTTTTATTGATTTAACATTCGTGGCGTTTTTTTGGGACCGTACTAACGTGAAGGCGAAAATTAAAGGATTGACTGTCTTTCTCATATCCCCTCAGCTAGTTATGTAAGTATAATCGTGACGATCACATTCACTGTTGACCTTTATTAATCAATATTTACTCATGTAATGCGAAGTATTCCAAAGAGTTTCTTGAAGACTACGATAAGAATAGTAGATACATAGTACATTACGCGTCAAGTGCGGAAAGTAGCATTTTGCATGCGAGTGTGGAGTTTGCATCCGAGCTACAGCGAGGGTAGTAAAACCCCACGAGCAAAGAAAAACGCAATTTTCACGCGAGTTGCGTACCGTGCTTTATCTACGATTGTTGAAAAAACAGCAAATTAGTTTTGTTTAATAAAACAAGCACTCTAATCGTGCGATAAGGTGAAGAAGAATTATGAAACGCGCATGCGCAATGAATAGAACTTCGAAAAGAATAACTTTCTACGCATCTAAAGAGAAAAAAAGTTTATATTTAGTATCAATCGTAGATGAAGACTAATAATAATAAATGTAATTTAAAGAAGAATCTGTTTGACAGTGGTTTTAGTTTTGTTTACGTAATGATGATATTTTCTTGTTTTTAGTTATGGGATGTACTGAGACGAGGAAGATGTAAGGATTAGAATGGGATTGGGTTTGGTAAACCGAAATGCTCGGGAGGAAGCCACTTTTGAAAATTCATTAAGCGAGAGGAATGAGATTTTCCGCTCGGATTGGAAAGGCAGGGGTGGAAAGCCGCAAGCGGACCGCACCGATTCCCTGCGCACTTTGCTCGGCCAAACCTTCCATCCGCAAAGCAACCTGGACTCACAGCTCTTCGACCCCTTTATTTCCCGTCATTACACCCAATACCCGCTTCAAAAACAGTCTCTGTAGATTTTACATAAAATTCTCAAATTGCACATCACAGGTTTTCCTCTAGCTCACATTTTTCCCCCTTATAAAAAACTGTAAAGAATTCGCCGCTTTTTCCCCGTAGTCAAGATTTATGATAGAAAACGGAAACGTTTAATTACGTCGGAATCAAAGGCTTTGATGTAATTGGTATGTTGAAAATTATAAACGTATATGAAACGTTTCACTCTTAGAGAAACCAAGAGTACGAATTCCTAAACGTCTAACCGAATTTCCGGGATATGAACATTTCATTCCGACGAATTATGGCTCTAGACTACACTTGGTAGAACTATTACAATCAGCGGTATTCACATAGACAATAGATTCAGTTACAATAATAAATGAACAAGCTAAACTTTATAATTGGGTATCTCCTCACAGAATTAAACTTTGGTTCCACAATATTTTAGTGTTTTTCATTTTAATTTTCCACTGTGGTTCTTTTATACTTATTAAAGATATACTTATTTTTCCGTATTTTACCATTTTTTTCTTCTTAATAAGCTTTTTCATTTAACCTATTATACGTTTAGGTTTTCGTTACAACAAGTCTATATTTTACATTGTTTCAAAACATGGTATTTTACTTATAAATATCAAAGTTTTGTCTTTACATTGATCAGAATTGAAAAATTTTAGATGCTTTTTAATTTCATACATTCGGAAAAACAAATCCGGCCTTAACTTTTTTCGTGTATGTATGTATGTGTGTGTCTTTGTCCTCCAGTCCGACTTTATAGGCACAAAATGGCTAAACGAAATTTATCAATTTTTTCGCAGAGGTATGCGCAGGTTGTAGGCTTTTTATCGAAGAATATTGAGTCGAACCAAAGTTGTCAACAATTTTATGGAAAAAACGATTTTCATAACAATGTCGGTTATTGATTTTAACATTAAAACAAAAATGTCGTATAACTCCCACAGTTTTTTAACTTGAGGTTTTAAATTCGGTACAAAAATCAGTACTTACATTAAATAGTATTGCCGTCCGGAAAATCATAAATTTGTGATGTTATTAAACCCATTTTTTAAACTCTTGAGGCGAAGATTAAGAATATTTGTGTTTTTTTTTATTGGTTATTTATCATGCCTAATATTAAAATAGAGGATTTTTACATGAATAAATAGCCTCGCGATTTACTGGATATTTTATTCTTTGAAGGCTTTCAACAAAACTATTAAGGATTAAGACACTTTAAAGTTATTGCAGGCTTGCTACTGTAATACGTCGGCCACACGGAAAAGCTGGTAGCTTTTTCCTTTTTGTGCAAATAAATAACTAACCAAGTAGGAAGGGGGTTTTCGTTTAACACAATAAAAGAAACTGGCTTAAAGTGAGAGGGTCGTCCTCTCCAAGAACAAAATTATATAATGAGTAAACAAGCAATTTTTTGGGACTCTCGTGCTCCTTGACATATAAACTATTACAACGGGCCTTACATTCATTTTTATAAACTATTTTAGTGAAGTCCAAAAGAAAGAAAATTATGTTGACCTGATGGGTCGAATTCCCGCGGCGGACGGGGTCCCAAGAATATACGTTAGAAGATACTCACCGTTGCAGCTATCCAATAATCCTAATACTTAACCTCGTACACGGCACACAGCCAAGTTCACGGCACACAGCCAAGTTCAGGGCACTCAGCCAACTTCACACTCACAGCCAACTTCACGGCACACAGCCAACCACATGGCACACAGCCCACAAAACAACTTACCGCCCGGCAATCCAGCTACTGACTGACTCACTCTTCAAGCTAGCCTGTCCTTTTGTACTCGGGGGGATTTTCGGTCAAAACTGTCCTAATCTGCCTCGGTGGTTGATCGGGTCGTAGTTGTTCTGTACGTATTCTATTAGAGGTTCGAACTGAGTGCTCATACGTGGTGCCGCGGCCCGGGCTTTAATGGCGACCACTATTGGTCGGAGTGTTCGTTCTTAGTTCGGTCGAATCTGCGTCGTTTGGGACGCAGGGCGTACATGGTCGTGCCGACGGTCGCTGGCTCGTGCGCTAATTCATTAAGCGTGGGCAACTTTGTGAAAATTTCTTGGTAACCAGGAGGGCCCGAAATATTTACCATCATATTTGTATCACCTGTTTTGTGGACATCACACACGGTTGATTTCTTTTAGGGGATTTTAGGGTGGTAACTATGTTAACCACCAAGCCTTAAACGGCTAAAGTTTCTTGGTGGATGGTAGTTTATAAAACCCTTAAAAACAAAACGCTCCTTAATAATAATGATTATGAATACATATGTACTTATATAATATTGGAATATATATGTATACATACTTATACATATGTATGTATAGTATAGGTAGGTGGTAAACATAGCAACCACCAGGATCTAACCTATTTTTTTAAGGCAAGCATTACATTAGCAGTATCTAGAGGCCAGAGGCCACAGAGATTTTATCTCGAGCCTGGAATTATAGCATTTTAACAAGCAGCCAAAAAAAATTCTTACAATTTTGCCATATTTTTTTACGTTGAAAAGTATATTAAAATTTCATAAAGGGAAGTTTTATCAGCTTTAATTTATGACTTATAAACGTTTTTTTTTAGATCATAGTTATTTATAAAATAGCTAAAACATAAAGAGAAAAAAAAAAAGTTTACGAATATTAGTTATACTGTAAAATTAATTTTATGTGATATAGATTAAGAATTCAAACGAAACTAAAAATTAATTTTTTCCGTGGTAGGCTGTGAAATAGTAACTTTAGAGCCTAAAAAACATAGCTAAAATCCATTTTTTCATTACGTGGACTTAAAAAATCTTTTCATTACTCCTAGCTGTAAAGAAAAAATCTTTTACGTCCTAGGCACTAAAAGATTTTTTCTTTACGGCGGGTAGTTGTCAAAACTTCCGTTAGTAGTGCTGCAGTCTTTGTAGAAATGCTTCCAGTACGATAAAAATCCGCTAGATGTCAATGCGTTTTATTTATCTTTTCTTATAGTGTAACCTCATTTTAAGGTTTCTTTTTTTAAGTCTTAAGTATGTACTAATATTTGTTATTATTATATATTGATTAGTGATTAATATTTAATGTTTTTTCATTGTCTGCTACCTCGGAAAAAATAGCATATGCTACGCGACTTTAAAGTGTTTTTTCTTTACCTTGGCAATATTTACTGTCTCGCTTCGCTCGACAGTAAATGTAATTGCCGCGGTAAAGAAAAAACTCACTTCACAGCCTTTTAACATAATATACTATTGTAAAAATAGGTAGGTGTTTTATTATGTTTTATTCGTGTAAATAAAAAAATCGTTAATTTTTATTCTGGCTGTACATTGTCGTGGAGGTCGACTGAGTGAGAGAGGTATCAATAGCCGGAAGAACCTCTGGATTTAACAACGCGGTTCCATTGATAGTTATCTATCAGGGAAGACAGGAAAAATCGTTTACCCTTTACTTGTACTCTTAAGTGGTTATCTGGATTTAAATCGAATCTATTTACCTCAGATTATTAATATCAATTATTGTATAAGAAACCATTTAATTTCCAAATCGTCTCTTCGAAATAGCAGAGAGCAAGGAAAGTCCATTGTTTAAATTTAATATAACGAAGAGGAAGATTATATTTAAACTTATAGATGCACTATAAGGAAATAATAAGTTAAAATGGTTAAAGACGTGAAAAGTATCTTTCGAGAGGTTAAGAGGGGTCGATGTGAAGCACAGGGCGCTCTTTATAGTAAGAGACTCAGGATATAGCTAACCCGCACAACACTCATGTATTGCAGGCTAAGAATCTAGTACAAAATAAAGGGTACAAGTTTGGCTCATTGCCTTTTAAAACCCCAGGTTTATAGAAGACTAGCCTTCACCCCGCGCTTCGAGCGGGGCTCATGCTAGGTATGTGACTATGTTTCCTATAATCATGTAGGCCTAGCAATTAAATGGAATGCTTAATCAGTCAACAATTGCGGACGTCGTAAGAGCTCAAAGTAAAAAATATCAAATTTTGCTCTGTTTAAGATAGAACCGATGGAGTTACGACAAAAAGTCATTGCACCAAAGTTGTAGTTCTTTTAAAACCAGTTACCGCTGGTGCTATCTGTTTTTTTTCGATACGACTTACAGTTTAGCCGCAATAAGCCTCCAAACATATCATATACCACGCAAGCGTGACCCATATAGGAAATGTTCCAACATCAGACATTGCGTCATTAAGATGTTAGCTCGGCATTACGCCATGTCCTGCATCGTTTCGTCGCGTCCGACTCATCAGGGGCCCGACGATGCCCACCCAACTCTGGACCTACACTAGATCAAGCAGATCAGATAATAGGACTTATCAGAGACGAGCGTGCTCTCATACCGCCATTCTTGCTTGGCTGGCAAAACACATAAGCATTGTAATACCGGTTTTTTTGCACACTGCAATAGGCTACACAATTTGTGAGAGACACAAAGGGATGTGCCACGCAAGCGTGACCCATAGGAAATGTTCCAACATCAGACATTGCGTCATTAAGATGTTGGCTCGGCATTACGCCATGTCCTGTATCGTTTCGTCGCGTCCGACACAGCAACACCCCCCCCCCCCCCCCTTCGCTATGACATTCCAACTCAAATTCTAATGAATATTGACAAAAAAAACTAATACTAATAACATAGGTATTGTTATCAGTATATACATAGAAAGGTTCAAAGGAAAATTAGAAGGGAGTCTAGGTTTAAAGAAATACAAATAAAAAAAACTCAATTTTAGTTTGGATGGGGTCTGTGGGACCCCAGTGTGTCGTTCTAGGGATAAGTAAAGCGTAAAAGACCCCTATTGTTATAATTCGAGTTCGGATCAATATGCACTTAAAAACCTCAATATATGCATTTGAAAATTGCGAAATACGAAATATGCACTTAAAATATGCAACTTATCCTAAATATATGCACTTATCCCACATATATATGCACTCAAATATGCGCTTATCCCAAATATATGCACTTATTCCTAATATACAAAGTTCAATAGGCAGTTAATTATATTGAATAGTGCTATGTAAAGTGCAATTCGAGGGTTTAAAATACCCAAAAACCTGGCATTTGAAGATTAGGCAGGGGAATAATACACAAGAATAACCACCACAAATATAGTTATTGACTATATTTTAAAAACAATTAAAATTTGCAATTCATTTTTAATAAATTATTTAAATTTACGAAACAGAACAAAAATTTGTCTGCACCACTAAGACTTTCTCTAAATTTGTAATCGTAAAATTTCATCTGCAGTAGGAAACGTTGTTTCAACGTCGCACAACATTACTGGAACATATATTAGGGCAGTGACGTCATCTGGGGTCAGATTTTCTATTTCGTCTCTACACTACACCGCCCCTTCCACGATTCGGGTGACATTCTCCACAGTGGTCCAGCCCGGATTACGGTGGAGAACTGCGTCCATTTTTTGTCGTCTTTCCCCAATTGGACCCGGCCTACCCTTACTTCTCTCCTTAAGTTCCTCGAGGAGAGCTACAGCCTTTGTCAGCTCTAAACCGCGAGTCTCCAGTTTTTCAATTATATTTGGAAGGTCCCCAAAATGAGGTTTAATAAATGTAAATCTCTGAGTGACTTGGCGGTTGTTAAAGGGCACTCTTTGCTTTTGGGATGGCCAAATTTGCAGAATCTTCAAAGCCCTCTATGACCTTAATGTAATACTCTAATGCACGTGTTGTGCATACATTTGGGTAACGAAACCTTTTTAATCCGATAATAAGGGCAGCAGTCTATGAATCGTCAGCGGTAGCTTTGTTCGGGATTAAGTCGAAAAACAAGAAAACAAGCCAGCTTAGGGTACCAACCAGTAGGGACTGGTAAACCCCCTGTCCTAGCAGAACCTTAGGACAGGGGGTTTACGTGCACCGTTAGACAGTGAATGGCTTCTAATCCTCAAAAGGTTTTGGTACCTAGATAATATATGTTTGAATAGAAAAATCATATATAATATGCACCTTAGTGGAAATTTCTCTCAAAAAGTAGAATATTTAATCGAAAACATGCAATAATATGCACTTATGCCGGAAATATGCAATTATATGAAATATTGCCCGAAATGCATTTTTAAATTTGAATTTAAAGTGGCCTAGTGCCTTCCAAACAACATAATTCGTAAAGAAAAATCACTTGGGGCAATAAAAAAAGATATGCAAAATCCGAGCTCTAGTTATAATACCTAAAGAGGGAATGTGTGCACAAAAATCCACTTTATCGTATTTCTACTATTTCTCCACCTTATTGTACTGTTCATGAAAGAGGTGTAGTTCGATAACCAAATAACGTCTCAGTACAAAAAAAGTTGTAATAAACAATTGACCAGTTTCGGCTGATCTAAAGCAGCCTTCTTTAGATAATCTAGTGTACTTTTGACACTTGATTTTATACTAGTACTCTCAAAGTTATTCAGTGGCCACTAAATTTATCTGAAGAAAGCTGCTTTAGAACAGCCGAAACCGGTTAATACAATTATGTGATGACTTGGTTGGTTATTGAACAACACCTCTTTCATGATGAGTCCCTATCACTCATTAGAGAAAAACAGAGTAGAGGATCTTATTTTACTGGATGGCTAAGAGAGGTAGTTTTCAAGTTCCTTCCTGTTTATGCAAGCTTCCAAAAGAAGGGGACTCTCTCTCTCCAAGTAATTTTAATACTAAAATTCTTATTTTATTTTTTCTTCCTAGGTCTATATGTTTCTTCATCATCATATATGAACAAAATTATGCTAAAACTGTTTAATTGAGGCTAAAACTGTTCTATTCATCATTGTTTAATAAAGAAGAAATATGATGCCATAGAGCTTTTTTTCTGAGTTGGAAATAAAATAATCATAGAATAAAAAAGGGAGAATTCAATTTGTATACATAGCATACGTACAAAATTTAAAATGCCTGCAAACAAATACTGGAGTACAATTAAACCTATCTTCTCTGGTAGACCGAAGTTCTCAGTAGCATCCATAGCTAACTATGAAGCCTCTCTATCAGCAAGACACTGAAAAGTAGCCTCCCTCTCCCATAAATTTCCTTATTGTTCTTGAATCCTAAAGATATCATAAATCTTGACGATGATTATAAGCAAGTCAGATTATACATTTACACAGAATACCACATCAATATATGTAATATGTGGGGCATTGGTGTGCCTTACTCTCCATAGATTCACGGCAGCCTCCACACTAACAAAAATAATCCGTGATTGACTCAGAAAGAAGTGACGTGTTTCATTCTTATTAGTAGGAGTTCTTAATAGGAATTATACTCATGCCATTATACTTTGTAAATCTGACAGCTCAGATTGGCCAACCTATGTAAGGAAAAAAATAAAACCACTAGGTGGTTATCTTAAGGTTATCCAGTGACATTTTTGTTTGCCTAGTTGGCCCGACCTACTACCCGCCAAAATCTCGAGCTCTCATGGGCTCCCCTCCCGTTTATTTCCGATTTTCCCACGCTGTCAGAATAACAAAGTATAATGGCATGAGTAAAGGTTGGGACATAAAATAAAAAATAGAACAATTTTTTTTAAACCATTTAAAAAAAAATATTTTTTACAGAAAGAGAGAGCAGTTTAAAAATCAGTCTTTGTATTATTTTAATATAAAAAGGTGTAAATGCAAGATTTTCAGCAAGAGTTCAAGGCCATTTCAAGGTTTAGGTACAAAAAAAAAAAAAAAATACAAAATTGATAATTTTAGTAAAGTGAGTCTAACTAATAACTTAACAGAGGGATTTTATTGAGAAAAAAAAAATTAAAATTAAAATTCATTAGTGCTTAGCACTGACCCACTTGTAGGAACCAGTATATTTAAAATTGCTTTTTAATATAATTTCATCGCTTTCAGATGGTCCTCTTGATCCAAACCTAGAAAAACCAAGTAATAAAATTATACAAAAAATTAATCCAAATCAGTAAGAAAAATCAACAATGAAAATTATTATGGACTGAAAACCGTATCACTCCACAACATAGTTCTTAAATTCTCTAGACCTTTTTAATCTTTAGGTTGATAATAGAGCTAAGCCATAGATCATTTAGTACATCCGCAAAGTATATATAAATAAAAAAAAATCATATGTATATTTAAAAACTATTCATTTAAAATAATACTAACACATAAGGGATGGGTTGGATTTTTTCGGCTTCGATTTCTTTTAAAAGAGGAGTGAAAATTCTCCATGCCTCGGATAGCTCGTCAGAACGAACAAAATGCATTTGAGATCCACAAAATACATCTAGGATTAAACGTTCATAAGCATCAGGCAATTTGGCATCCTATAAAAACATAAAATGAGTAATCATAATTATTGAGATAGTAAAAACAATAAGCTAAAAGAGACAAAATTAATACTCAGTGTCATTACCCAAGCAATAGAACTTTGTGCTTATTACAAGTGGCCTAATTAGTTGTGTCAACTGAGATTTTGAGGAAATTATTCTCGGTGAATAAAAATCAAAGAACAATATTAATCAGTTAATTGTCAATAAATCACACTAAGTAATATTTAATGTAGACTCCTGCTGGGTGTTCTCTAACCATAGTAAAAATAGTAGCTAAATTATAGAAGTGTCTGACGGAAATTATAAACAAGGCTAAGGCTAATGGGATTCATCTTATATATATTGGGTAATCCCAAACGAAACAAAAAAAGGCTTCAGTTGCCGCAGAACAAAAAAGTTTCTATGAACACATAGGTTTTGGAACTGTTGAGTTTTTGTGATATTATCAAAAAACAAATCATAGATATTTAATATTCATCCTTAAAATTGTCAAAATCTACACTTGTTACCATACAACAACTTGAAGCAGAGTACAACATTGTAGAGAGTCAAATTCTACATTGAATGATACCAATCTAAACAATGTACAACAAAACCCTCATTTTCATAGGAACTGTTTTTGTTCAGCTTCAAATTTCCTATAAGATCCCGACGTCCGGCTGTTTCGTTAGGGAACAACCTGTGTGTATTTATAACTTTAAATGAGGACAATTTCATACTAGATAACTATAGTCTATCCCCAATATGAAATTTTATCGCATCATGACTTTTTTAAGTCACTACTTCTCTTACGAATACTTCCGTAGAAGAGATAGAATTAAAAACTCTAAGCAGAGGAAAAGGACAGATGTAAGTCAAGCTGTGCTCAGGGTAAAGTGAAAATAGGCCGGACATGCGGCAAAAATTGAGAAGGCTAGATGGGCAAAGCAGATAACAGAATGTCCCAGAATTACTCCAATCCAAAAAAATCCATCTATTAATTGTTTTTACCAAAAAAAGGTAGTTATTGCACCTCACATCCACGAAAAAACTAAAAAATCATTAAAATTACCTTGTATCGGTTTTTATAAGTCAAATCCAATTCCGTTTCTTCCATTTCAAATGTCATACCCGGCGTCTTGGTCATCATTTTTATATACACCGCTTCCCCGGGCTGAACTCTAATAACTAATTCATTCCTCTTTGTTTTTCCACTAAAAATATCTCCAGGTACATCACAATATTGTATTCTTATTTCAGCCTTTCTTTCATTAAGAGCTGAAACCAACAAAAGAATAAAATGAAGCTAATTGGGTTTTGGGTTTAAATATTTTTTTGGTCTATTACAAATTAAATAACTAGATAAAAGCATTATACTTTTATTGATTTTTTTTTTTTTTTTTTCATTTAGCACTGAAATTTAATAATTTAATTAAACAAGAGCAAATTAAATTAAATAAATAAATAATAGCCCATTGATTAATGTAATGATTCATACCTTTACCACACCGAAGAACAAAAGGCACATTGTCCCAGCGTTCATTATTAATTCGTAATATTGCTGTGCAAAAAGTCGGAGTGGTAGAATCAGCAGGTACCGTAGGATCATCTTTGTAACCTAAAAGAGATTCACCACTTCCATTCGGGTCTCCAACATATTGTCCCAAAACTACATCTTTCAAGGGGATAGGATGTATACTTTTTAATACTTTAACCTGTAAATCAAAATAAGCAAGTTCATAAATAGTCACTTCGTTAAATATCAGTTATATTACACTCAAAAACTAAAAATAAGGCTTTTTTATAAACTATAACGCTTAAGCTTGTGCTACAATCTACCTGGCCTCTACAAACATTGAATTTAAAACGAACCTTTTCATTTCGAATATCATCTGGGTGCAATGTAGGTGGTTTTTCCATAGCGACCAAGCTTAGAATTTGCAGAAGATGATTTTGCATAACGTCTCTAATTATGCCGAACTGATCGAAATAACCCCCACGACCTTGAGTGCCAAATGGCTCCTTAAATGAAATTTGGACAGAAGCAACGTGATGTCTATTCCAGCTTGGATTGAAGATAGCATTGCCGAACCTAAAACATAGAATGAATGACATATGGTAAGGGTTATATTATAGATGATACAAACGAAAAAATAAATAATAATTTTGAAGATTTAAACTATTGAATTTATTATAATTTAAATTACCTTAAAGTCATCAAGTTCTGAACCATCTCTTTTCCTAAGTAGTGGTCGATTCTATAAATCTGATCTTCAGAAAACAACGAGCCAAGATGTTGTGACAACACTTCAGAACTATCAGCATCATGGCCAAAAGGTTTCTCAACGATGATTCTAGTCCAACCTCTAAAACATATAATTACTCACTTCATTTTTAATTTATCAATTAAAAATTATTTTTAGTGCCAAAAAACCAAAGGAGTGGGCAAAATATAGCAATTTTAATGCTATCTCTTTTAAATTGACCCCTTACGGAGAAATATAACCTGTTATCATAAAAAAAATATACATTTTTTGTAGTTGGCGAAATTATAACTCCTTGAATAAAATACATATGTATATAAAATCCAAATTGCATTCACCACTCACTTACTGGCTCATCATGATATCTTTGAAATTGCTGGACCGGACCTATGAAAATTAAATTTTGTTGGTAAGTTCCTCATACCCCCTCGTTAAAAAATATTTTTTGATTCAAGACGATGGCCATTTATATGGAAAATATGATATGATGATGTCTCTGTAACCAATTGCACTAGAACATTAAAATTTTGAAGTCAGCTTCCTTATAAGACATACAAAACTTCTGCAACCAGGTTTTCCAATTGGGCATTTTGATTCAAATGGCGGCCACCTATATGGAAAATTTGTCAAAGCAATATCTCTGGAACCAGTTTCACTAAAACATTGTAAGTTTGAGGTAGGTTCCTCTTTGCTTCTTGGTGTTTGTTAAACTTCTTTTTTTTTCAATCACCCATCTTAAATCAAAATGGTGGCTCTAAATTAGGGCCATGACTATCTCCTGAACCAATTTCACTAGAATCTTGAAATGTGGAAATTAGATATCTCTCTCTCTCTTTCTCTCGATTTTTTTCGATACCTGTTGGGAATCACTAATCTAAGACCTAAAAATACCTGTGAACCTAATTTGTCTATTTTAAACATTACATTAATCCAGAAATATTTTTTATGGTACAAAGAACACCAATTTTGTCTATAGTAATGTGTTATATGAGAATATTAAAATTAATGAATATTAACATTAAAATATTTTTGATTAAAATCTTACCTAGATGACATACAAGTGTTTCTTAGATTTGAAGTAACACTTTGAAAAACTGTCGGAGGCAAGGCTAAGTAATAAATTCGGTTGGCTCCAGTAGAAGGCTCAAATGACACCAATTCTTGATTTAACAATTCAAAATCTTTTCTTAGTTCGTAGGAACCTTTAACATAGCGGTTAACTTTCCAGAATGCCTCACATTTATCCTCTTCACCCGGAGATACCTGCGTGTTTAAAAATCAAATATTATTAACTCAAGTATTTTAATAATATTACAGTTGAAACTCGCTTACACGACCCTCAATAACACGACAACCTCAATTACAAGTGCAATTTTCAAATCCTCTTGAGATTGCCATAACACATAGTGTTAAATTAACCTCTATAACGCAACTATTATTATCCAAACAACCTCAATAACACGGATTTTTTCCAATTCACAGCGTAACTCAGAACCTCTATAACAAGTCGTTTTCAGAATTCAACCTCGATAACACGACTCTATTACAGGAATGGGTCGCACCTTGAACAAGTCTAGACTTGGAAAGATTTAGTGATTCCATTAACCTCTATAACACGACTGATAGCCAAAATAACCTTGATAACACGATCCTCAACAAAAAGAGCACCTTGATGACAAGACTGTTTCCCTAATCCCCTTGAGACACTTCTTATCAAGGTTCTACTGTATAAGGAAATAATAATGATATAATATTTAAAAAAAAAAAAAATTATTCTTGTAATTACTTGCATATGCTCCTGAGCTGCTTTTCTAATAGTTTCGACATTGATGTTAGACCTTGCATATCCAACAAATAATGTATTTTCAGGGAGTAAACCGTCCCGGAATAAAAACCACAGGGTAGGATATATTTTCTTTTTAGCTAAATCTCCCTGTAAAAATAAAAAAGGTCGATTACAATATTTGAATTTATTTAAAACTATCATTGAAGTAAAGTAAAATATTACAGGTAATTTTTATAATAATAATTGTCTTTTTAAAGATAATTAGTTGCTCTAACCGAGATTTGTGGAACTTCTCAGAGTAAATAAAGTGGAAGGTATAATATGGTTAATAATAACATAAGTGGTAATTTAGTGGACTAGTTAAACTAAAATTAAAATTATTTGAATAGACCAGAATAATAAATTTGAACGATAACAATCTAGACTTTCTGGCAAAGTGGCAAAGGCAGACTGTTTATTTGTTTAAAAAGCATGACTGATAATGCTTCCATAGAGAAACACATTTTCATTAGGTGGTCTCCACCCGAAAATGTAGACAACTATGTATATGATGTATGAATCTAACCATGGAAAACTACAAAACAGATTAATAAATGTCAGGTATTTTTGGATTTTCTAATTTTACAGAGGCAAGCTATTAAGATTATTCATAAGGTGGGGAGTTAAAAATGCTATTAGACATTTTAACTTGTTGCCTTTTAGATTACTTTTTTTAATCTGTTAAAAAAATTACAAAATTAATCTTGCTTGAAAATAGTGGTCGAATTTGCTAGGTCTATTCGCTTTTTAAAGAAATAAGCTTTATTAGAGCTTTTGTCACATACTTTAGTGGTAAAAAAACACACGTCAAGCTGCATATTTTTATAACAAGTAAAAGCTTTGTAGTCTCTTGTTATCTTAACATGAAGTTACAAAAATATGCAGAGTCTGACGATGGAGTAACAAAGAGAAAAAAATTTGCTTATTTGTGGGTGTTTTGAGAAAAAGTCATGCTTTATAAAAAAAAAAAAAAAAACTTATTCTTAAACCACTATGATATTCTTCTTTGCATTAGCTTATCCAAACTATTATACTGTGGTTCAAACATATTACCCAACATACATTAGCTTATTGTTTATTTTTGGGGAAATAAGCTGCAGTATAATCAAGAAAGAGTTAATTCTGACAGCTCAAGTTGGGCAATTTACGTGAGGGGAAAAAAAATTAAGCCGTCAGGCGGTTATCCTGAGGGTATCCAGTGACATTTTTGTTTGCCTAATTGGCCTAAACTTCTAGCTGCCAGTATCTGAGCTCTTATTGGCTCCCCAACCCCAGTTTTTCACTGTCAAAAATTAAACAACAATAATTTTAACAACAATTAGAGACATCTTATATAGTTTTTACAGATAACGCAAAGTAAATAACTAATAAAACATTACCGAAGCTCCAAGCACAACGAAGATATGGCATTTTGATTGAGCAAAGTAAGTCCCCTCATTTTCCATTTCAACCGATGTAAGTGTCTTTCTCAGCAGAAGTAAACTCTCCTCGAGAATTTTATTTTTGGCGGGGTCAGCTATAAGAGAGAAAAATATAAATAAATCATAACTATCAAATATGAATTCTTAAATACAGTAGAGTCTCGCTAATCCGGGTTTGACGGGACCGGACCCAGTCCGGATTAAACGGAATCAGTTTTAAAATGTCTGTAAAACAAGTTTTAGTAGGGTAAAACTATTAAAATCGATGTTTTTATCGTAAAAATTACTTTTATTAGTCTCCAAAACATGCTTGTACAACGTAGGTCCACTATTTAAGTTAAGAGCTGTTCTGTCACCAGTCCGAATATCAAATGAATTAAAATAAAACGACAATCTATTACGCAGGTGGCAGGTATAGAAGGGACTTCCTGAGAAGAACTTCCTGTGTTCCGATATGAAATTCGAGGAACGATAATCATTTCACAAAAAGTTGAGACATTAGACATTGGCGGCTTGGCAAAATTTCTTGGAACTGCGTTGAGCCGCCGCTATATGTTTCTTAAAACCCTCTCCCCATCTCAGTCACATAAAATTGTATTTATTGGAATTCACTACCTTTATATCTTCCGCCCCTAACATTTCTATGGAACCGAAACAGATTTATCGATGTTCTTACTTATTCCTAATTATTCTAAATCTGTTTATTTTTAACAAAAATACCGGGTATTCCTCGTGTTAGAAGGTTGGGATTTACACCTGTAAACTATACTAGGAACAATTTTATAAATTTTTAATAGACAATAAAAGTAGAAACTCCAATTATCTTAATTATTCATAAATCTGAACAGACCCTGGTTCCAATTTGTACATAGTTTTTGGCCCGTCCGGATTAAACGGATGTCCGGACTAGCGGGGTCCGGATAAGCGAGACTCTACTGTATAAAGAATTGCAACATTCACCCGTTTTGTTGAGATGAGTAGCGGTGCAATACTTTTGATGGAGGATACACAAAAATATTACAGGGAACTTGAATACTTCACTAAAACAATGAATCATTTAATTTAACATTATCATTATATGATATCCCATCAAATTTCCCTTCAACAATAGACTAAGGAATGATTAAAGTACTAAAGAAAATTTGGACAAGTGTTTTAAAATACGTTCCTGGTTGTATAGCCCATTGATACAACAGTCTCTAGAGTTAAAGTTATATCATTTTTATCATTAATAATAATAGATCAGATGTGACTCTTTTCAATGGTAAACATTCACAATAGCAAACATTTTTCAACATAGAATTTTAAAATGGAATTTCAAATCACGAGTGGCTAATGTGGTTTAAAATCTGTCTAAATTAGACTTGAACTAAATGAAATTTTAGATCATCCAATGATAACCATGTTGCAGAAGAGTATATTTTCAGAGGAATGTGTATTGCTTGAATGGAGTATCTTTAGTTTTAGTAAGAGTTAAATGTCAAGACATGCCTACTATCAGAAGACATCAATATAGTATCTATATATTATCTATGTAGAAGACATACATAGTAGGCATGGCGGAATGCAACGTAACTATCAAAATAACAATTCCTTGGAATCCGTTGTCCATGGTACTACGTTATTTTTGGAATATAATTGAAATTTTTATTTATTTAATAAATTTCTTCTTTTTATTACTTGAATTCGGTACAAATTTGTTACACCATTTATAAAAAAATATATCTTTAAAGAAATTATGGAGACAAATAATATGTAACATAACTGATTAAAGAGGAAACGGGAATGAGAAAACATCAACAAAACTTAGTAACTAACTTGAAGGGAACATAGAAAACTCATTTCGCCTGGAACGAAAACGATCGTTTTCGCTCCAAGTTCCAAGCAAAACTAGTTTCAGCAGACAAGCTAGAACGAAAGCATTTTTATCAGACCTTTTACTGGGTTGTAATTAAAATATCAATGCAATTGAAATAATAAAAAGATGTTAATATTAGTATAAATATTTGTATTTTTTTTAATTATTAGTGAATAGTGGAACTATTAAAAAAATTGAACTTATTGAGGATCGAACCTGGACACAGAAAAATGCGAAGTATAAGAGAAGCTGTTTTTTTGGAACATAAAATGAAAAAAGTTGCAACTATTGGTTTGGAACGAAACGTTATCTCGTTCCACTCATAGAACCGTTCCGTTCATCCCACATACATAGTGTATAGTATCTACAATAATAAATATTTCAGTTTAACAAATAACTGATTGATTTAAATTTTTATTTAGTAGTACAAACCATAAGTACATTCCACATAATAAAAAGAGTATTTAAGTACGTTTAAATGATTAAAAAAGTAAACACTAAATCACTGATTACAGCTATTGAAAGATGAACATTGTATTGAACACTCAACAAGCTTCATCAGTGGTACTCTGAGGGCTTATTTGTTATCTTACAAAAGTAATAACAGTTATTAGTTCAAACAAATAACCACTTTATGAGTATAAGGAATAATCCTTGTAAAATGATTAAGCTACAACTATTTACATCTGAAAGTGAATATGAAATAGTCAGAATTAGAGATTTTAGACCTACCTAACACTACGACTAGTATAACACTAAAAACTAAAACTTAAAATTTTAACAAAAATAGGAACAATGAGATCGAACCACCTGAAAAATTTAATTTAAACACTTACGGTTATTCATGATTAATTGTCTAATTGAAACGAGGCCTTGAAAACGAAACACGGGGTGTTAACAATGGAACGAGTACGTCTAAAGTATTCCCACAGAAAATATCGTTCGGAGAAGGTAGATCTTTTGACCCCCATTAAATGAACTCTTAACTTTCACGTACCGATCACGAACATTGCATAACTAGATCGGCAAACCTTGAGATATACGCATTATGAAACCGATTTAAAAACGAGAAAAAAATTAGAACTACAAGTGATCCGTTTCAATTTAGTCCGTACTACTTAACGGAGCATAACAACAATTATTACAGAAAATTCGTCAATTTTTTTTCTAATTCCACTTCAATATCAATATATTCTCGAAAATATTTACTTATTGTTATTTAAAAGAATAATCAAGGTGTTATTAAAACATAAATGTGTTTTTTTAAATAAACACAAGGGAAAATAATCAATTAAAGATAAGAATAAGTGCCGATATCGTTTGTTTACATCTTTATTTTTTTTTATATAAATCTCTTTTAGTACACATGGACGGGTAACATAACCTAGGTCCGGTTCAGAATGCAGGTTTGAAAAACTTTTATTTACCTGCACATCAGGTTTAGTATAACCTCAACCATAACGTGAATTAAGAAAAATGTTTGAGAATTAAGTAAAAATGCCGGATTCCTTCTTTGCGTATCGTTAAAAGGAAACTCGAAGATTGTTTACAAACAAAACCTCCTCTTTTAAAGAGCACATGCGCTTAATCGTAGAGGGATCTGTGGTGTTCGAAAAGTGCCGCCTCCGAATAGAGTAAGCACTGAACAGAATGAGAATGAGTTAATGAATGAACTTTGTGTTCGTAAATAGATTCTTATTTTCGCGCTGATACAAAGCGAGATCTATCACCTGTAAAAGCTCTTTCCTTTGAAAACACCCTGGGTGTTTGAAGTTCTATGTAAGGGATTTTATGTAGCCTCTACGCCTCGCTACCTGAGGAAAATCTTTTAAAATCTCATGTCATCATTATCCAATATATTTATATATATATATATATATATATATATATATATATATATATATATATATATATATATATATATATATATATATATATATATATATATATATGTATATGCGTGCGTGTTTAAATCACTGATTATTCATCACTTAATTATTTCCTCCACGTATAATCCTTCAGTCTTTGAGGCTCACTAAAAAAAATGTAAATTTCAATAATTATGTAAGTTTCTCAGTAGGAACAGCCAACTTCATTTAAAGTTAATGGTCCCTCCTAACCTCTTCTGTTAGACTAAACTTTTTTTGCGTTTCCTCGTATATATTTATTCGATTTGAAATAAATATAAGTAATTTCTAATTTTGTTTGGCCTTTCAATTTTCAAATTCAAGAGTGTTATGTTAATATCTGTCTATTGATAAACGATAACCAGCTTTTATTTTAGTTTAAAAAACCTAATATTTTAACCTACATCAAATACAGGGTGGTCCAAAAGTCTCCCCCCCCCCCTCCCCTCCTAACTTTTGAACGGTTTGAGATAAATTAATGAAACTTGGGGGATCTCTACCATGCAAAGGGAAGTTTGTTTTCATGCAATCACCTACTAGGGGCAACCACCCACTTTGCCCCAGGCCACCTAACTTTAAAATTTCAAATTGGAGTGTATATTTTTGATAGCATATTTAGATTCTACAGTGAAAAATAATAAACTATTTTTTCTATTTTCAATATTTTGCCCCCTATAGATGGGCAAAGTAAGCAAAATTACCCTTCCGATAATACTTTGTAAAATCTAATCGGTTAGAGATAAATTAATGAAACTTGGGGGATCTCTACCATGCAAAGGGAAGTTTGTTTTCATGCAATCACCCACTAGGGGCAACCTCCCATTTTGTCCCCAGACCACCTAACTTCAAAATTTTGACCTGGAATGTATATTTTTGATAGTAGATTTAGAATCTACGGCAAAAAATAAAAATATTTTACTCAAAACTTTTTTTTATATCTCCAATATTTTGCCCCCCATAGGGGGGCAAAGGTGTAAAAATCATATATTTCAGCGCCTGGGGGCAAAATTGTAGTTGCCCCTAGTACGCGAGTGGATGAAAACACACTTCCCTTTACATGGTACAGATCCCCCAAGTTCCATTACTTTATTTCAAACCGTTTAGATTTTATAACGATTTAAGTGTTATTTTTTACTATTTCGGAAGGGTTATTTTGCTATCTTTGCCCACCTATAGGGGGCAAAATATTGGAGATAGAAAAAATAGTTTCAAGTAAAAGTTTATTATTTTTCACCATAGAATCCAAATATGATTTCAAAAATATACACTCCAATTTGAAATTTTGATGTTGGGTGGCCTTGGGGCAAAGTGGGTGGTTGCCCCTAGTGGGTGATAGCATGAAAACAAACTTCCCTATGCATGGTAGAGATTCCCCAAGTTTCACTAATTTACCTCAAACCGTTCAAAAGTTAAGAGGGGGGGGGGAGACGTTTGGACCACCCTGATATTGAAGTTAGTAGTATTGATTGAGATTTTATGGTATTTACTTATAGTGAAGGTAGATAAGAAAAGAAAATACTTTTTTTTTTTCTTTTTTTTTTATGATCCATTTATTAATCAATTTATAATTTACAAAGAATAAGAAATGATTGATCTGCTTCTACTTTAAAGAGATGCCTCTTTGAGTCGTAGAAGCAGAGTAAACCATCCACAATAATAATAATAGTCATAACAACTACTAATCATCTAACAATGCTTGTTTTTTTTAACTTGATCAATAACTTTGATATATTGTCAAACCATAAATACATTAGATATACATAAATACATTAGATATACATAAATACATTAGATATACATAAATACATTAGATATACATAAATACATTAGATAAATGTATTTATGGTGTGACAATATATCAAAGTTATTGATCAAGTAAAAGTGTTTTCTTTTCTTATTTACCTTCACTATAAATATATATATTGGTTTTACACTAAAAAATGAAAAATTATCGAATTTTAACAATTCAATTTCCAATCGCATTTATCAAACATTCTTGTGCGTTTGATTTTAAAAAAATGTACTTAGTTAACAAGTGTGGAACATAGGAAATGTTCACTTTAAGTGTGCTGAAATATTCATAATTTCGAAAACATTATGTAATCATGGCTTCAGAAATGCATCTTGGTGATAGATATATATATTATGTATTTTTTGGGAGGGGCACAGATTAAAAATAAGGGGTGGGGGGGGGGGGGGGAGATGTAATGTGGGCTTAGCATAATCACAGACAATTAAGAAGTCTGGTTTTCTTTGTTCTTAAATTACTTCATATCAAGGGCAGATCCAGCCAATTTTTAAGGGGGGCTGGACCCTATTTTAGGGTGGTCCGGGGGTCCTCCCCCGGGAAAA